>CATIWM010660014.1:0-14561 GCA_949671775.1 Mallotus repandus
ACAAAACAAATACCATTTTCACCAAATAATCAATCAAAACAACATTATCACATTTATGGTTTAATAACCATTCAAAATCAATCAATATTCGTCATATTTCAAAGAAGTGAAATCAGGTTGAGCATAAGCTCATTTCAATCACCAGGTAATAAAAAATAATAGCAATTCATATCACAAAACAAAGCATATAGAATTAACACATTTAATTCGTATACTTGAAACCTTTAAAGCTTAAAATTAAAACATGTAATTCAAGTGTCACAAAGACTGAATTGAAACCATTTTATTAAATCAATTCAAGCTCATTAAACATCACTAAAATACTCATTTTATTGCTATTATAAAAGATTTAAAAGGCTTGAACATCTACTCACAAAATAGCTTTCCAAAATAAACACAACCGATTCACCGTTTTGTTCAATTTGCACCAGCACTTTCCTTTCCTTTTCCAGCACCTAAAACATGAAACTTCATTTAAAAATCATCAATAAAATAATTCCATATGTTGTCCTATTCATGCAGCCCCCAAATGGTGTGCATAGAATGCAAAACAACTCAATTTCACTATTCTGCCCCTTTAACTCTAAAAGGGCTGTTTACAGTCCTAACTTAGAAAAATTCTCCAAACCTATAGAGAATGAATTTGAAGCTAAAATTTGAATCAACCTTAAATCTATATGTATAATGAATTTCTGTAAAAGTTTCACTTAATTTAGACAACTATAGAGTGAGATATAAGCACCTGAACACAACCAGGTTACTATACACAAACAGAGTGAGCATCAAAATGTTTCTTTTTATTAGTATAACTTACTGACTGATTTTGCTCAACCTCAAAGAGACAAAGTTTTAGAGGACTCTTATAAGTTTTTATATAATCAAGGAAAACTCAATTTTGAGCTCTATAGCTCAAGTTATAATCAAAACACAGAGACTATCAAACCAGACATATAGAACCCAAAATCTACAGAATGCAAAACCTAACTCAATTCAACCAAAAACTCATAAGTTACTTACCAAATTAATCAAATCAGACTTTAGGGATGATAATTTCAGCCTTAAAAGTGCTTTAGATCTTCAAAATATGCTTTAGAAATCAGTATCAACAAGTAGACTTAGGTTTTCTTTCTCCCTCCTCTTTTCTTTTCTTTTCTTTTTTTTTTCTAAGTGTTAGTTATTCTCTTTATTCTTAAACATATACATATGAATTCAACCAGCCACGACCTGAAGAAGAATCTAGACCCATTTTGGATAAATTTGTTGTAAAATATTGACTAAAGCCCTTAATGAAATGACTTTGTAACCTATGGAACCTCAAGCTTTCAATTATGCATTTTAGCATGACTATTTGCTGCAATGGAGTCCAAATCATTCTAAAAATTTTAATTGTCATTCATTTACTTCATTTTTATTCCAAATCCCTTTTATTCTCAAAATTTTACTCATTTTGAGTGATATCAAAATTCTAAAATTCTCACTCTTTGATCGAATACAAATCACGGTTAACCCGATACACTAACTTGACTACAAATACTAGCTTATAATTAAATTCTATCAACATGTATGTAAATGCAATGTATTATGAATGCAATTGTACCTATAATTAGGGTACGGATGTGACAATTTTCTATATTTTTATATGGGTGAATTTATTAATTTTATTGGATTCGCGTGTTAAATGTTTATTATGAACATAATAGATTAATGTTGCATAATAATTTCTAGATTTATTGACAATTTTTTTTGATATTGACGCCAATTATTTAGATTAATTGACAGAAAAAATATATTGTGATTAAAGTGTTTTCTCTATTTTGATGGTGGTGACTTTATTAATTTTATTGGATTTAAATTTTTGGATTTGCATGTTAGATTTTTATTATGAAAATGATCGATTAATTGACACTAATTTTTATATTAATTGAAAATAATAAATATGCTATGTGAAGATACCTTTATCTAGTGAGTTGGTAGTTGTAAACAAATTTTTTATTCTTAGATATTAAAATATTTTGTGAACATTTAAAATGTGTAAATTATTTAATTAATTATTAATTGTTTAGATTGTTTAATAATTTTGTTTTCCAATTTGTTATGATTCTACAAGTTATTTGGGAGGAAACATCATAGTCGCTTGGATTTATAAATTTGCATCAAAGATGTTTTTTTTAAATAATGAATAATAATGATATTTGATTAAATTATTTCTTATTAAATTATTTCTTACCTGTGATTTAAAACATTGGTGAATATGATATAAATACGGGTGTTATATTTATAATTGAGATAATTTATATTTGACATTTAGTTGCAATTAAATTATTTAACATATTTTGTAATTATATTTAGGGTAAAATTTTTATTTTATTTGTAATTAAGATAATTTATATTTTAACAAATAATTTGAAATTGTAATAATTGTGATATGAAATTAGGGAGCATGACACGATCTCTAATGATTTATTAGGGTGGTCAAATCATTCAAACTGAGTGTGGCCCGACTATTACTAATGCATATTCAAGAATAGTCAATTTTAGAAAGGAATTTGATTTTGACGGATTACATAATAAAATTAGAAAGCACTTGGAATAATTGATGCTATGATGATTACAAAAATATTATTTAGACATCGAGTTATAGGATATGGTAGACAAATGGTTTTTAGTTTTATGGAAATTCGGGATGGATATGATAGACAAATGTTTGAAAAGATTAGTCAATTTTTTGGTTGGTTCACAATTGAACTATATGTTGAAATTAGCAACGAATGAGGTTTGTAAATTCTGATGAAGCTGGACTCTCAACCTATAATCATAATGAACTTGAAGTTGAGGAGGAGGAGGATGCATGTGTTGATGAGGAGGAAGATAATGAACTTGATGATGATGAAGAGGAATTATGTGATGATGATAATACTAATGAGGATGATTAAAAGCATTTTTTTTATGAAGATGATGATGGCAATGACAACAATGATGATGATGTTGATGATGATGTGATGGTAAGATTAGTTGAAGGCTTGAATAGAGAAGTGACACCATTTTTGTCTAATGTTTGTTCACAATTTGAATGTGTTAATATTAAGCAAATGCAGGTGAACCAGAATCCCTCAAATGTTGATAACATGTTTTCGGATCCATCAAAAGAACTTGCAAAGGGTATGTTGTTTAGCTCTAAAGAAGCAGTGAAAACAACTTGCAAACTATATTCAATGACAGTTAGGTGACAATTTCAAAGTTTTGAAACAAAGAGGAATATAATTACACTACTTTGCAAGCTTAATTGTAATTGGACAGTATGAGCAACTAAGACAAAAGCAATTGGTTTTTGGCAGATAATAAGATATGATGGGCCCCACATTAGTAGTGCTCCTGGACAGAGTCGAGATAATTAAAATTTTCACTCTGAATTGATATTTAGGTACATTCATGCAATGTTACAAGAGCATCTTGACATTAAGGTTAAAACATTGCTTACAGGGTTGGTAGAGCGATTCAGTATTACACCTACATATAAGAAAGTTTGGCATGCAAAACAAAAAGCAATAGCAAATTTGTGGTGATTGAGATGAGTCAGATAAATTAACGTGTGATTTTATACATGCTGTAGTGTTTGCTAATCCTAGTTCTTTCTAGTACCATAAAGGGGAGGCTCATTTAATATATCTTTGTCTTGTTGAAGGTGACAATTTAAGCGGATGTTTGTTGTATACAAGCCATGTATTGATGGGTTCAAATATTGCATCCTGTCTTGTATGTGGATGGTGCATTTTTGTATGGGAAGTATAGAAGTGTTCTATTGACCACAAAAGAGTTGATGGAAGCAATGCTATATTACATGTTGCATTCGCTTTAATAGAAAAAGAAAATAAAGATAATTGGGAGTATTTTATGTCAATGTTACCATTTTCTATTTGTGATGGGAGAGATGATGTTTATATAATTTCTGATCGATACATTGGCATAAAGCATGTGATGAAGCAACCAACATGGCATGCTAATCCACATTGACATTGTCTTTGACATATGGTTAGCAATTACAGTTCAAGAATTTGGCAATGAAGAACATCATTGACAAAGCTGGTACATCAAAAATGAAAAACCTCTAAAAATATTGAATGTCGACAAATGTTAAATGTTAAAACTAATGACTTTTTTTAACTAGGCCGGAAGAATAAAAAATGTAAATTCAACAAATGAATGTCAAGACTTGAGGCAAGACATAAGGAGTCAAATCAGTGGATTGATGAAATCCCAAAGGAAAAATGGACTTTATTGTAACATGATGGTCATTGACATGGTGTAATGACAATAAACTACGTAGAATATGTAAATGCCATGTTGAAGAGCATAAGATCAATGCTTGTAATAACCATGACATAAAAAGTTTTTTAGTAATTAGTTGAAATATTAGATAAACATCGAGCATAATATACATGATTGATGAATGAAGGGTATTTGTGGACACCTAAATATGTGAAGATTATTGAACGTCGGATTAATAAGGCGAATGGCCATATCATAAAAAGATATGATCAACAAAAAATGGTGTTTGAAATAATTAGTTTCAACCATTCCCTTAGAAAAGGTTGACACAAACAAGTCGTTGGTCTTCTGAATAGATGATATACATGTAGTAAATTTAAACAAACTAAAATTCCACGTTCTCATGCAATTTATGGATATTTGGCTTCTAGCATTAACTACAGAGAATATATCACTTATTTTCACTCATTAAGCCAAAATTTGAGATGTTGGTCTAGTTATTTTGTACCTTTGGGTCATCCTAATTATTGGCTAAAGTCAAGAGAATTGCCCTTCGTACCCAATCCAAATTGGAATAGAAAAAAAAAAAAAGCAAACCAAAATCATCACGCATTCAGAATGAAATGGACTAATGAATTTCTCAAGGAACAAGAATTTCTATTGAAAATATGGTTAATCGGGATTGAATTAATACTCTTCATTTGACATTTCATAGTCAGAAATATACATTGAATTATTTAAAACATTTTTTACCTCTACCTCAGCAAGTGTTCTACACATTATAATAGCTTGATCTTTAGCAAGTTTCAACATATAATATCTTGATCTTCTGATGAAAATCCTATTGTTCTCCTCTCAAATTCTCTTAACAACAACCTCGTATTCTGAATGGTTTCTTTGATTCATTAACAATGACATGCGTCATACAATTGGAGATCCTAATTCACGTAGTTGTAAAATTAAATTCTTAGATTCAGGAACTCTTGATGACCATTCATGTTTAAGGCTAGCATAATATTCTTTAGGATCAAAAAATTTTAGTTGTTGATAATCATCTTCATATGCTAGTAGTAGACATAGCCTACCTCTACCATTTCTTGAAGCACCAGCCATATGTTGTTTTCTTTGAGAATAAGAAGATTGGTGAAGTTAATTTCATAACATATGACTTATTTATTTATATTAACTTTAGCAAAATGACATTCCATTTACAGTTATTATTTTACGTGATAATGTATTGTCATGTCACATTATGTAAAGTGATTTATGTTCTATTGTATACAATTGATTACTATTGACCATGTGATTGTCTAGTCATGTCACTTTACTTTGTATTACCTGACTACATTATCATTATTGTCCTTTTCTACTTTTATAATTTTTTTTGCATATTGACATTTTCATGTTTCTCATTTGTTTTGGTAGATATAGATATATAGAAATGGAGCATAATATTGAACCACACAACTACATCAATATGGCTCCTATAATAGTTCATTATTATATCTACAGATGGACCATAGATCAAAGGCTATCTGGCATGATAGGGTATGAATTTATTGTACTTATTCATTTATTGTACATGTATTCAATATTCAATATTTTTCCATTATTCATATGAAATATTTTTGAGTTGATTTTTCAATTTGATGATCCGATAATATCATGTCTACATAGCAATCTAATGAGGAACTTTTATGATAATATGAATTCAAAAATGGAAGGTCTATTACAGGACACCGGATTTCTTAGTGTTTTTCAAGCATGGATATCTCATTATGATTGGCACCTCATTATCGCACTTATAAAGTGTTGGAGATCAAAGACATATACATTTCATCTTCCTGATGGAGAGGTGACTATTGTGCTTTAGGATGTTGGTATATTGACTGGATTGCCGATTGAGGGGCATCTGATTATTGGCAGAGTCAAACGTGATTACATCAACTTATGCCAAGCACTTCTAGGGATTGCTCCACCCCCACAAGATACTCGTCATTCGTTGGTAAAGAGTTCATGGTTTCAGGAACACTTCTCAACTCTGCTGGAAGTTGGTAATGAGAAAATTTTGCACAGGAATACGCGTGTATACATCTTACAGCTTGCATTTTTTGCATTACTTAAATAACATTGACACCATTGGCCAGTACGACTGGGGATATGCATGTCTGGCTTTTCTATATAGAGAGTTGTGTAAAGCGTCCAGATTGCCACCTGTTGCACAAATTAGAGGCCCGCTATTTCCGATTCAATTATAGGCTTAGGAGTGATTTTCTTTTCTCACTCCGACACTACACAATAGTGCAATTCCATCAGATGCACCTTAAAGGCGAAGGTATAAATTTTTTTATTATATTTTATAAAATAAATAATAAATTATAATATATGTAACAAACTTTAAAATTAAATTATTTCAGATGGAGTAGATTTTGAACAGCTACATCTATTCTGACGCATGACATCACCGACATTCTCCTCAAACTTCATAATGCACGGGAGGATGAGGTACAATTTACCATGCAAAAACAAACATTATAAGACAAAATGTATTTTTTAACGTAACATAAATTTTTTACCATATATACATTTATTTTGCAGATTATCTAGGAGACTTATAGCAATAAAGTTATTTAACTTCTTCCAGCTTATTGTTTATAAGGCCGCGATATTTGGCGATTAGTAGTGCCACTCATTTGTATTCATATTACTGAATGGCATTACCCTAATAGGGTACTACGCCAATTTGGATATGCCGAGTCTATAACTGATGCACCATTCCAGTTTGATGCTTTGCATGCTAATGACTTGCATGACCAAGACGTTGATTGGATAGTGAAACATATAAGATGGGTGGATCTATAGGCTTGTTGCACGCATAGTGTTATGGGACACATGGCTTCACATCAAGCCATACATTATCATTCCCAGTATTTGGAGTGGTACTAATTTGTTACACGCAAATGGATCTCACCTACGAGTGCTCGGTTGGGAATAACTATATGTACATATTCATTCTCAATCTCTAACACTTTAAATTATGTATTACTTTTGCAGTAATAATTTCTTTTCATTTTTGAACATGTAGGCTGATGCTTTTGAGCATATATCTTTGACTCAAGATGTAGCTCAGTCCACTCAACTAGCTAATAGTACACAACTTGCACTTAATGAGTATAGACGCAGAGTTACTGATGATATGTCGTGACCCTAACCTATACAAGCATATGTTCCACTCTTAGAACACTTATAAAATGTTGGAGCTATTTATAAGCAGACTGTTAAATGTCATCAGTGTCTCGCACGAGAACGTGCTGATATAGCTCCTTCAGCCTCAGCTTCCATTTTTCCTATTCCTCCTTCTGTCTCTTTTTATACTCAGATGTCATCTTCATCATTTATTGATGACATTACCCTCTCAGCTACATTTGCTGATGTCACTACTCCCTCTTCATCCTTTTTCCATCCCGACAGTCAGTTTTGCTCTTCTAATCCATCTTGTCCATCTTTATCCTCTTTCATTCCTTCCCCTCATTTTCCATTTTCTTATCCACCCGGTCCTTCTTCATCCTCTTGCATTCGTTCCCCTCAGTTTTCATTTTCTCATCCACCTGGACCGTCTTCCTCATCTTTGCCACTAGAGTTGACTCATCCTACATAGTTTCCATTTTCTTATCCATCTGGTCCTTTTCCCTTACCTCATCAGATGATGTTGGCTCCTAATCCCATGACAAATTTCCTTTCTCGATTTATCACTACACTTCCTGCATTACCGGCACCACTTATCACGACCTGAACTGAAGGTACGTGACCGGCACTAGGAAATGGGAATACATAAAGTAATCGAAACCCGTAGTAAGCCTTAAAAAATTTTTGCGAAATAAAAACAATGCATTTAATAGTAGATCATAATAAATGCACAACACTGAAAGCATAAAACAATATTTTTTAAATACAACATTTCAAACAAGGTAAAATCAAAATACCGATAATACATATTCGAATTTACTACTGCAGTATCTAGAATTCAGTTACATAGTATACAAATTAAATTAACATACATAATGCAACCGGTGAAGAACGAACTCGGTGCAAAGTGGGGTTACCAACAGAAAAACTGTGAGGTCCTGAAAAAAAATAAGTTGAGGGGAATCAGACCTCACTAAGTGAATCAATTTTATAAAATGCATGCTGGTTTTAAAACCATTTGTTAAAACCCTTTTGAAACAAATATAAAATAAAATAATTATAATTATTAAAATCATTTACTTTTCTCGATAATATTTATATAAAGTCTCTTTAAAACTTCTTAAATCAATTTAATATGAGATCCTCATATAAAAATATTTAAAATATTTGTTTTAGTGGAAAACTTGGTAGAACACCTAAACCATTATTCTACTAGCCTTTCGGCTCTCTTAATCCAAGTGATTGTCGTCCCGAGAGCAAGCTCAACCGAGTTACATCTTTTTTTTTTACCGGCCCGAGAGCACTAGCTCTACCGAGCTTTAACCATTCACATATTAATCACATACCAAGATCTTACCCGTGCGCATGTGATTCTAGTGATACCCACTAGGTAGCACGTTCTACCATTATCTCCAAATCAATTCGAATTATAAATAAATCATTAAATAATGAATAAATAAGCAATTAAATCAATAAATAAAACATAACGAATAATTTTTATTTTAAAACATGCTTTATTTTTAATTGCTAGAAAGTATACTGAAACACACACAACACACATCTCATAAAATTAATTCACAGGTTGAGCATGTCGGACGACGCATTCTCTGTTGCCCTGGTGCTATAGCTCGTGTCCCGGAGTTCTCTAAAATAAATAATATTTATCTAAAATATGCTTGTAAAATAAAATAAATAAATTCATGAAATTCTCAAAAATTAATAAAATCATGAAATGAAAGAATTGACTCGATCTAAGATACAACTCAACTAAAACTAGAATTTTGACACAGGCCGATGTCACGCTTTACGAGAAATCTACCAAAAATTTGGCAGTCTCCTCTGTAAAACGGACATCTCTCTACTAAAAGTAGAGTCGTTCTTGGACGAAAATACACTTCGAATATTCTCAAAACACCAAATCTCAGGTTAGGGCCCCCGAACTACACTAAATACTCAACCGATAACCAATTTCACAATAACCAATAAAATAATATAATTTTCAATAAATTACCAAAAATCATAAAATCTTATTTAAATACCACAATTTAATTTATTTCCACAATGAAACATAAAATATATTTATTTTTAAATAAATAGTAAAATTCTAGCTTATACTTAAATTTTCGTCAATAAACATACATAATTCAAATCTTACAATTAAATTAACATTAATTGTAAATAATCACTTAAATTGCTTAAATACATTATAAAGTTTGCAAATAACTCATTAAGGCTTAAAATAATAAATAAACTTATTATTCATATATTTTTTCGACAATTACTAATAATTAGCTAAAAATAAGAAATAATTCATAAATTTATGTTTATACTATTTATTACTCAAATACTGTCTAAAACATATTAATTAACAATAATTTCAACTAAAATATAAAAATTACTAATTTATACTAATTTTTCCAAAAATTCATTTTTCACATAAACATTCCAAAATTTATAATAAAAATTCTATACATAATTTTAATAAACTTTCTTCACAAAATTTACTCAAAATAATCAGTAGAATTTATTAAAAGTAAAATATTCCCGAGCTCAGAACAGTACCGGAACAGTAACTCCAAACTCGGAATAGTGCAATTTCGAAAATAATTTCAGAAAAATACATAAAAATTATCAACGCATAGCTCACAACCTCAACATCAAATAATCCTAAAGCACCTATACCGAATAAAATAATTTACAAGTATAAACTAACAAATTAACCTGAAAACCTAGAATTGAAATATCCAACTTCAAGGTAGTTACATAAGTTAATTCCTTAAATAAATTAAGGAATTGAGAAGCTCACTCCAAGATTAAGAGATTGAGCCCACCTTCGCCGGCTGGAGACGCTGGAATCGTCGCTGGCAAAGGATAGGAGAATCCCGCCAACAAGAGAAAACGGCAAGGAGGAAGAGAGGCGGCTGGGCGGCTGGACGGTAAGTTGATGGCATGACATAGTGGCAACGGCGGAGAGGCATGGTGGTCTGGTCGGTCCGGTCGAGAGACAAAAAGAAAGAAAGAAAGAAAAAGAAGAATAAGAAGAAGAAGAAAAAGAAATGGCCGAAAAAAAAATTATTCTACCTTTTTTTTATAATAATAATAATAATAAAATACTAATTTTCCCACCAATCTCTCAACCAAATAAATATACACAATAAAATATAAAGTAATGCTTAGTTAACAATTTATTAAAAATAAAATTAACACACTTTTATAAAATAATAATTGAAATAATTCTCAACACCAAAATTTAAATTTAATTTCACTAAATAATAATCTCAATATTAATAAAATATAATATTTGTTAACACTGCAAATCCCAGAAATATATTTTATAATTTTTAAAAAATAATTCGGGTGTTTACACCACCATTGCATTTTACACCTCTATTAGCACCATCATAGTTTACACCCCCTACATGCTCAAATATGTTTGCTCCTCGTGACTCCACTCCTGCTGATGATGATAAGGACGATGATGACGATGAGGACGACATTGATGATGATGCAGATGATAATGGTGATGTTGGCACTTCTCTTGCAGGTGGAGGTACTTCCCGTTCTTCACAGTTTATTGACATGAGCGCTGGTCGACTTGCTTAGTGACGTAACTTGGATTTACGGTTAAAAGTGCGAAAAAAGAAGTCTTGTCAATCTTAATTTATGTTTATTTTCGATTTCATTTTTATTATTTATTTATCATTAAACAGTAACTTATCAAACATAATATTATGTTCTTATTATCATTACTGTTATAATAATAATACTTATTGTTATTAAATATCATCTTCATTAATTATAATTTTATTAACTTATATAATTATTAAATTCATTAAATATGCTATTAATTAAATTCATCATTTTATTATTCCATTATTGTTTATTCTTTATTAATATATATATAATATCTTGTTTATTAATATTATACGATATATATTTTTTAACTAATAGATATTATAATTGTTATAATTGTCAACACAATTAATTCTTTCAATATATAAAAAAAATTAACTATATTTAGTCCAATATATTAGCATGAAATTATTAACTAATTATTAGCTTATCCAATTATTAACTAATCATTAACCAATTATATGCATTAACCAATTGCATTTCTATTGGCCATAAACTCGTTGCTATTGCATTAACTTCCCTCCAACTTAGTTTTCAATGACTTTGCAACAAGAAAAGTGGCCAAGAAAATTAAAAAAAAAACATTGAATGACAACTCCGCCACCTCTTTGAATTAAAAAAATTATTCATTATCAACTTTGCCATCGCAGATGGCAAAGTTAATTAAAAAAAATTATATAAAGTACCTTCTCCGTCATTGTGGATGGCGGAAATGGGTTGTCTGCTACCCCAACTGGCGGAGTTACTCATCTTAGTCCACCTAAGCAAAAAATACCCAAAATTGGAAAATACTTTGAAAACTACCCTAAATTTGAAAATAATTTGAAAAGTACCCTAAATTGGGAAAAACTTTTCCTTTTTGCACTAAATTGGTAAAAAGCCCTTATATATATATCATTATAAACATAAACCTAATTACTTATTCATGATTCTTCCTAGCCGTGCTCTCAGTGTTTTGCTCTCAACTTCCTCTCCCTTAACCCTACTTCTCCAACTGCCTCCTTCCTTAATCTCACATTATCACCCCACCAAAGTAACCCTAATCCTCTCTTTTAATCACTCTTTCAGTCTTTCTCATGTGCTCTTGTCTTCTCTAAGCCTCTTTAGATGAGGACTCTTTTCCAGTGAAATCCATTCAAATTTTTGTGTGTTTTTGTAGTGACAAAAAGATGATGATGGAGATCTACATTTTGCATGTCTTGATTATGTCAATTTTTAAGCATGTATTGTAAACACCCGAAATTATTTTTAAAAATATTAAAATATATTTTCGAGACTTGCAGTGTTAATAAATATTTTATTAATATTAAAATTATTATTTTGTGAAATAAAATTTGAATAATTGGTGATGAGAATTATTTTAATTATTATTTATAAAAGTGTGTTAATTTTATTTTAATAAAATTGTTTTATTGTGTATAATTTCAGGTTGAGAGAGAGAGAGAGCTAAATTGATTTTTATGTTAGTATTCTATTATTATTATTATTATTAAAAAAATGTGCAGCACATTTTTTTTCTTCCTTTCTTTCTTCTTCTTTCTTTCTTCCTTCCTTTCCCTCACCGGAAACTAGACCAGCCCACTGCCAGCCTTGCCTCGCCGTCATGTCGCCATCGCGCCACCATCTGCTCGTCGCCTTCTAGCAAGCCTGTCTTCTTCTTTCTCGGTTTGGTTCGGTTCGGCCGGTTCTCCTCTTCCATGGCCGGTGACTTTTCCGGCATCCTCAGCCGGCAATCTTGAGTTCTTTCTCTTCCTCATCCTCTAGGCTACTCAATTCCTTAATTTTTTTTAAGGAATTAACTCCGGTAAGCCTCTCAAATTTGGATTTTTCAATTATGTGTTCTTGGACTAAATTGTTGGTTTGAGCTTCAGCATGATTTTATTAGGTGTTGGTGCTTTATGACTATTTTTTGTAGAGGTTATGATCTACCTATTGATGATTTTTATTTATTTTTCTGAAATTGTTTTGAAATTTGTACTATTTCCGGTGATCGAAGTTACTGTTCCGGTACCATCCCGGTCTCAGGATGAATATATTTTTAATAAATTCTACTAATTATTTTGAATAAGTTTCGTGAAGAAAGTTTATTAAAATTATGTATAGAATGTTTATTATAAATTTTTGAAAGTTTGTGTGAAAAATGAATTTTTAGAAAAATTAGTGAATTTTATATTTTATTTGAAATTATTGTTGATTAATATGTTTTAGACATTATTTGAGTAATAAATAGTATAAAAATAAATTTTATGAATTATTTCCTATTTTTAACTAATTATTAGTAATTTTTGGAAAAATATACGAATAATAAGTTTATTTATTATTTTAAGTCTAAATTAGTTACTTGCTAATTTTATAATGTATTTAAGTAGTTTAAATGATTATTTGCAATAAATGTTAATTTAATTGTAAGATTTGAATTCTATATGTTTATTAACGAAAATTTAAATATAAGCTAGAATTTTACTATTTATTTGAAAATAAATATATTTTATATTTTATTGTGGAAACAATTTGAATTGTGGTATTTAAATGAGATTTTATGATTTATTGAAAAATTATATTATTTTATTAATTATTGTGAATTTGGAACTTGGTCGGAATTATGTGTAGTTTGGAAGTCCGACCCGAGTGTAGTTCCGTGAAGTGTATATTTGAAATGTGTTTTCGTTCAAGATCGACTCTACTTTTAGTAGAGGGTTGTCCATTTTACAAGGGAGACTCTGCCAAATTTTTGGTAGATTTTTCATAAAGCGTAACATTGACTTGTGTCGTAATTCTGAGTCTGTTTAGCATTATGTCTTAAATCGAGTCAATTCCTTTATTTCATGACTCTACTAACTTTTGAGAAATCTTCATGAATTTAATTATTTTATTTTACGAGCGTATTTTAAATAAATATTATTTATTTTAGAGAACTCCGGGGCACGAGCAGTAGCACAAGGGCAACAGAGAACGCGTCGCTCGACACGCTCAACCTATAAGTTAATTTTATAGAATGTGTGTTGCGTGATTTTAATATATTTTCTAGCAATAAAGAATAAAATCATGTTTAAAAAGATAAATTATTTAATATGATTTATTTATTGATTTAATTGCTTATTTATTCATTATTTAATGAATTATTTATTTATTGATTTAAATATTTATAATTTTCAATTAATTTGGAGATATTGGTAGAACGTGCTACCTAGTGGGTATCACTAGGACCACGTGCGCATGGGTAATATTTTAGTATATGATATATATGTAAATGGTTAGAGCTCGGTTGATGCATTGCTCTTGGGCCGGTAAATGAAATGAAAAAGGGATGTAACTCGATTGATGTTTTGCTCTCGGGACATCCAATATGGAATAAGTGAAATGATTGTGGCAGTAACTCGGTTGATGTTTTGCTCTCGGGATGGCAGTCACTTGGATTAAGAGAGCCAAAAGGCTATTAGAATAAAGGTTTAGAGTTCTACCAGTTTTCCACCAAA
>CATIWM010660015.1:0-32103 GCA_949671775.1 Mallotus repandus
AAGATAAAATAAAATAAAAATAAAAATAATGAGAGAAAAAAATAATAAAAGAATAAGTAGAATATAAAAAGAGATAAAAACAAAAAAAAAAGATATTTTTGAAAATAAAAAAGGCATCCATATAAATAATGAAAAAAATAGGCTTTTTGATGAAAATTAAAGCCCAAAATTTGTACATTTATGTTGATATTTGCTGGTCCGGTCCTCTGTCTTTTATATGCTTGTTCTCTCTTGTAAACTAGGGCTTACTTGGCGTTGTACTTTCCACGTGAACATGCTCTTTTTCCCGTTCCAAGGACGGGCGCTGCCCTTGGCTAGGCGTGCTCTGCACAGAGGTTTTATCGGCACCACTGTTCTTTTGCAGGTTCAGGCGTTGTTGGTCCGGCGTGGCTCCTGCTTGCTTACCTCACCGATTTGCACAAGTTGTCTGTTGCAGGTGACCAAACTTGAGGAAGAAGGCGCGCTTTCTTCACTTTGGGCTTGGGGAGGTTTCTTTTTCTTGGGCCGGTTGTGATGGTTATTTTGGGCCTGCTGAGTTCTACGGGTTTCTGGTATCATATGTAATTTTCTCTTTAAAGAAAGCTGATGTTGCTCACAATAGATTAGTACACAACGAAGAATTCATGGATGATTTAATTATTCCAAGTATCATTCAGCAATCCATAATTGCATTAAAACCACACAATTTTGTAGGCATGTCCATTCCATATTGTCCTGACTGCTGACAACTATTTTCCACTATTATGCATAGCTGTATTTAGCTTCTGATACTCAATGATTAAGTGGCCCACTTGCTCTGTTTTTGTCTAATTTTGATGAAATTATTAATCATGTTTTAATTTGCTTAAAAACAGAACAATCCACACAGATGTTTCTTTTTCTTTTCTTTTCTTCAGCTATGGAAGACGTTTTCCCTGCCAACTTCATATTTAGACAACAAAATATATTTTATGTCTATTTCTACTGGATCATCAAGAACAACACTTGCAACTGACAGTTTTCCCATCATAATTTCAGTTGGAAACCAGAAATTGGTAATTTGTTTGAACACTAATTCAGATTATATGACATGAAAATGTCCATTTAAAAAAAGAACAAAAAAGCAAAAGACTTTTGTTTATTTGATTATATAATATTTTATATCACTTATAATAAAAAATAATAAACTTCAATAATGAATGGTGATTGTGAAATTTCGAAATTAAAAATTAAAATATTAAAATATTAATAAAATCATCCTTAATTCGCAAAAGGTAATATTTTTAATAATAGACGGTTGTATAATATATTCTATAAATAGTATTTTTAATAAAAAAAAAGAGAGGTAAGAATTAAGGGCTTGTTTGATTAAGTTGTTGCTGACAGCTGATAGCTGTTATTGTTAACTGATAGCTGGTGATTGGTAGCTCATAGCTACTTGATATTAAGTGTTTTATAAAATTATAACAATAGTTACCGATAGTGTATTTAGACATTATATATATATATATATAGATATCAAGCAATCATGTGTGTTATATGCTTCTCATTAATTGATCGAAGGAAATCTTGATAGACAATGTTGTATAAGAGTTAATATGAAGTAGTGGGAGTTTAATAAAAATCTTAAAAGAAACGAAATACAACCCTACTCACAGCAAACATTTGTTGTATTGTCTGCATGCCCACTGTTGAATTATATACTCTGTTTTTAAACTCACATCTCTAATTGAAGGGACCATATAATCCAACCTTGCAAGGTAAGGTCCCCATAAATATATTATTCTTGATTGTAATTTCATAGACAACTGTGCTTTTGCATGGAGCCCATCTGGCTGCTATTTTTAAAAATTTCTCTATAAGCTTTTCTTTAATTGGAGTCTTTTTAATCGCATTTGGCACTTGCTGTTCCCAAATTAAAATAGGCTTTTCCAGGAAGGACCATGATTTTCAAAATGTAAAGGGATGAAAATAAAAGCATTCAATATCACAAAAGGCTTGTTAGCCATTATTTTATTTTCTTTTAAAATGTAGTGACTAAGTTTTAACCTGTTTCATGGGTGTTTGGCATAATTGTTAGGATGTATCTGGTTATGGTCATAATTGCTTTATTATGTAATTCTAGTTTATGAACAGTTGAAATTAGTATTGAGTTCTCCATTTATAATCTAATGGTTCAGGTGATAAATATTATAATGTTAGGTCATCGGTTCGATCCTTTCCCTTTATCACCCACAATTCTCTAACAATTCTCGGGCAAGATTTCATATGCAATGAAATTTTTTATTTATTTGTTCACTTCAATTTAGAAGTGCTGATGATGAAATTCATATATGGTACTGAAAAGTTATTGTTCATCGTCTTTAATATGAGCAGAAAATTGACAGACGACACAATATATATTTTTGTGGTCCTATAAATAGTAGCTACAAATTTCCAATCTGCTTAAAGAAACAAATGTGTTATGATAGACTCATACATAACAATTGCAATTATTGTTGATAATCATATATATTATATTTTTTTCAATGCCGCAGTCACATCTCATATTTATCACCAAAGTACACATAATAATAATTCGAAATCATTATTATTTTATAACTGTGCAATTCATTGGTTCATAATTAGATTTAATTCATCTGGTGCAAATATTCTTCCAACGAATTTTCTTCGCTGTCTTATATTCCTGAAACCTGAAAGAATAATATATACTTCTGAAAGAATTAAATTATTTATTTGTGGAAGAAGTGAGAACATGAATACACATGAAATGTTGTTCAAAAAAAAAAAAAACACATGCAATGCATGTATTGTGTAAATATCAGTTAATTGCTTAACCTGCTAATTAAATTTGTTTTCATCAATTGTTATATTAGTTGATGCCAACCCTACCTATATCCAAAGTAGAACCACGATAGGGATCATACCATTAGTAAATCCAAATTAACTTTTATCAATTAATTCAAGCTCACGTTTCTACTGTAAAAATTAGGCCGAATGCCTCTTTTCAACCCTGAATTTTATCCCTTTAGTCCATTTCACACATCAACTTTTTTTTAACCAATATCACATATAAAATTCTATTTTGGACCAATTTCAACCATGATCAGACTTTTTTTATTCTATTAAACACGTCATTTGACAGCGTGGACAAGCGCAAGAGCCTAATAAATGTGAGGCGCATTACTTGGTGAAACAAGAGCCGATGTGTCCATGGGTGAAATCGGTCCAAAATAAAAATTCATATATTCAATTGGTTAATTTTTGAAGTTGATGCGTGAAATTGAATAAAGGGGTGAAAAGAGGTATTCGGCCATTTTTTTATTAATAAAGACATTATATAATTTAAGTATCGATGAATTTTACAATAGGTAGGAGTGTAATCAAACTAAGTGAAGTCGAGTTTTGACTAGTTTGAGCTTGGTTTGCCTATAATTGAATAGTTAACTATGTCACTTGGTGTTCACGAACTGTTTGCAAACTTAAACAAATTTAAATGAGTTTAAATAAATATTTAAAAAATATATAAATTAAAATTATTCATTAAAAATTAAAATAAACTGTTTACTAAATAAATTATAATATATTTAATAAAAAAATATAATTTTATTCTAATAATATATTTTTAAAAATATTTTTACAATAAAAATTTATATATTATATATCTAAAATTAATTTATTAAACATAAAAATTACAAGTTGACTCACAAGTTTATATTCGAACTTGTTCACGAGTTTCATAGTTCATTTTAATTTTTTTAGTTTAATTAATATTCAATAATTTTAACCAATCTTAATATAAAAATTCTAATAAATTATTTTAATTTAATCAATTTTAATAAAAATAATTATCTAATTAAAATTAAATAAAAATTATTAGCATAACAATAAAAAAGTTAAATTCATCACTGATATTTTATTAAATTTATAATAGAAGTTCATGTGTGTAATTGGTTAATTTTAAAGTTCAGAGGTGAAAGGTTTGACATGCATGTCGATCTGGACTTATACATGTCATATCATCGTGCGTCCTTTATACATGTTTTGTTATGTCTGACCATAAGTGAAATAGGTTAAAAATAAAAATTTATATGTGCTATTGATTAAAAAAAAAGTTAATATGTGAAATGAACTAAAAAGGTAAAGTTAAGGAGTGAAAAAGAGGTATTTGGCCATAAAAATTATTTAATTAAACATCTCCTGCTTAATGTTGACAAAAATTAATTTTTAAATAATCATCACCATCAAATTAAATTAATCATATATATTAATATTTATTATATTAAATGCTATTCGAACAAGTTTTTCTAAAAAAAAAAAAGCTATTCAAACAAGTAGTTATATTAAAAAGATTACGGATAAATTAGTGAAAAAATAGTCAAATAATAATTTATCTTTAAAAATATTTTGAAATATAGAATTCAAATCTTGTGATTGTTAGTTTAAAAGGAAAGAATGCATAACATAGAAATTTAATTTAATATATGAAAACCTTTATAATCTTGTAAGCTTCAACTCATAAAAAGTGTACAAGTAAAACAAAAACAAAGACAATTTGTTTTGCCAAATGTCAATTTGGTTGATTGGTCTTATTAAATTATATTTAAAGATACGAGAAATCCCAAGTTTAAATCTCTTTATTATCAATTACCACTTTTTATGAGAAGTGATTTATAAAAGAAAAATTTATAAAAAATATATATATTCTATCATATCATGGTATATCCAGCATGAAAAAAAGAAAAAAGTGAAAGACACCTAAATATAAGATTACATAATAAAAGACTCAAGTATATTTGGTTGGAAACATCCCCGTTAAGTTCAAGAAAGGTGGGGTAAATTGTAACAGAACTTAAAATGTTAGGACTTATATGTAACTAATAAATTTTTTTGAATTTATATGCTCAAATTTTATTTTTTTTGAATTTATTGAAATGGCTAAATTATAGGTATGATAAATTTAAATTATAATTAGTTTTGAGATTTTTCAAGTTTATACTCAATCATTATTTTAAAAAATAAAAAGTTTAAACTCAAACATAATAACCCATGAACAAGTCTAGAGGGCTGCGAATTTTCAGCGTGTAAATATAAGAGAGCAGGATATATATAATTTATATTAACAATCGTTTTCAAAAAAAAAATTAACTAATTAACAATAAATTAACTAATTATCTAATATACTTATCAATAAATTATCTAATTATCTAATATACTTATCAATAAATTAACTAATTAACAATTGTTTTCAAAAAAAAAACAATAATACATTATATATAATTTAGGACTATTAAATTTTTAAAAAAAATTTACAAAATTTTTTTGAATTTATCTCTTCAAATTATAAATTAATCATTTTGATACCTCAATTTATTTAAAAAAAATATCACTTATAAATATTTTTATCTAATTCAGGTGTATAAATTGTTTCATTTCCCTTACAAGAAAAACTTACACTTCATATAATAGAAAAAGTGTCAATAAATGTTGTTTTTAATAAGTTTAAAAGGTATACATAGTTATTTTGTAAATAAAAAGATAAACGGACATAATGTATTAATTATGAATTTGCCTACATTCAATTATATGTGTAAAATTAAAATTCGTGTCTTGTTAATTTAGTATAACATTTAATGTATATGTAAAAAATCTAACGATTTGATATAATAAACTGAATAGAAGTAATTTTTTTTTTACAACGAATGTAAGTAAAATCTCCCATTATAAAATGCTATTAAGAAAAAAGGAACAAAGAGATACTCTTTTTACCGTCTAATGTCTATTTTTCTTTTTGACATAGTGCCTTCTTTTTAAAACTCATTCAACCCTTTTATTTATCTATCGTCTGTGTGCTTTTTTTTTTCTTTTATTATATCTGATTTTGTTTCAACACCATCCAAAATAAATTAAAGAAACAAAAATAAAAAGAAAACAAGAGCAGCAAGATGTGCTTTTTTGTAAGTCTATCTAATTCTAATATAAACAAATTCACTTTTTTATTTTTCATTTTTCAAACTCTGAAAATTATTTTTACGACAATAAAATTTATTTCCTTAATAAACTAATAAACATTTTGCAGTATTATCTTATTATTGTCTCCAAAATTCAGCTTCTTATTTATCTTCTTTTCGCCATTATTAGCACAACAATAAAATCAAAATTGAAATAAAAGTGTTAACAAAGTTTTTTAAAAAAAAAAACTATTATTTTAGAATGAAAAAGTATTAATTTTGTATAATTAACAAATATTATTATTTGAAATATTTGATATAAAAGATTTTATTTTTCAAAAAAGAAAAAAGAAAATAAAGACGAGGGCATAAATTAAAGGCAATGGAAGCTATGATTGCTGAAGTACCCTTCTCCTCGGGGATTTTTTTTTTTTTCCTTCTATATCCTTCCCCCGGAAAATGGAAAGTGGCTTTCAAAATGGCAGCATGGACCCAAAGTCACAGCCACAAAAATCTTTAAAGAAAAAAAGGTTACCGTTGGGATGAATTCCCACAACGGCTACTGCTACTACTACAACAGAAGTCTCTGGAACCGTCTATCCCTTTTCTTGTCGGGACATTTCCGAAAGATACTGCTTCTAACTACATAGAAATTCCAAAATGCATTTAATTTCAGGAATTTTTCTTAGGCCAAGTACATAGATTATTAGCCATTAAATTTTTTAATTTATATTATTTTCTATTAAATTTTTTAAATTTTATTTTTTATAATATAAAATATTATATAAATTAAAATATTATCTAATTGAAAAATAGTATAGTTTTTATTTTAATTTTTACTCTGATTTTATTAGTTTAAATTTTTAATTTTTAATTGAAATAATATTTTGATTTATTTCAATAGAGAATACTTAGATATTAATATTTTTTTTTAAATAATTAATGAAATGTTAAATTCTAAAATGGTAATACCTGAAAAAAAATTGGAGAGAGAAGACATGATGTTTGGGGGGCATATGAGTTGGAGGAGAGGGTTTCAGATAAAGATGAGACGGTGGGACATCAACATGAAGTGTGATGGTTGATGCCAGCTGGTAGCACGTGATTTTTTATTAGTTAAGTTACTATATTTTATCAAAGTGGGCCCCACCTTTGCCATTCATTAATTAAGGTAAACATGCAACCACACCTTCCCTGTTGCAGAGAATGTCTTCTTTCTGCGCTCTTCTTCTGCTCTACATCATACAACCGGCTCACGCCAATTACGCCGACAACAACAATTTATAAATTTCTTCAATTCAAATTCAATTAAGCTCAAATAATTAATGCATTAAATTTTTTAAATATAAATAGTTTGGCTCGGAATTTCAGAGATTTCAACTTAACAGAATTAATGTCTATATAATTTCGAATATTCATTGAGTTATTATTATTATTATTATTATTATTGGAGAAGCTAGATTTCAAAAGCATTGAAATTTATCCCCAGTAGTACGGTTGGATTCGACAAATTCTGTTTTTTTTTTAACAATAGTAGATTGTCATATATATTAACCAAAAGTACACATTACAAAGGTCAATACACTTTGAACATCAATATACTTTTACACTTTAAAGGGTTAAATGTAACGGTGACCACTTAATTTTACGTTTATTATAATTTAGGTAGTAAATTTTAATTTTATTTTTTTGTTGTCACCTAATTTTGATTTTATTTTAAAAAGGTTATTGTTAAAATTTTTTAGCCTTTTAAATTTTTTTAAAATTATTTTAATCTCTTAATCTCTTAATCTTTTCAATTTAGTCTAAAAATTATAAAAAGTTTAAAAGTTTACTTCTTCCATGTTATAGTATATCTTAGGATGAGTCTTCTTTTACTAAGAAAAATCAAAATAAGTTTCAAAACTTTCCTTATTTCCTATAAATGTATAGAAAATAAGGATTTATTTGCAAAAAAAAATCTTTAATTCTGGATTAAAATAATAATTTTGAATTGTTCAGGTACTAGAAAAAAATTTGAGTGACAACTACGAAACTAAATAGAAGTTTGGTATTCAAAAAGATACAAATTAAAATTTAGTAACCAAATTGAAGCAAGCTAAAGTTTGATACCCTCACGTGCATTTAACCCCTTTAAAGGGCCTATACTAGGAGCAAGTCCAAGACTATTGTTTCTCAACTTTAGAGAAACGCTAGTGTGTTGAGAAAAGCATAAACACAGCCTTCTAGAGTCATCTACAACGACGATGGCAACATGAAGAACAACAATTTGGTACACTGCATCAAACCATACCTGCTTGAGCTAATAATTTCTTGGACTGATCAAGATGACTTTGTCCAAACAGAGGAATAACAGCTTCAAGCTAGGAATTTCCATTACCAAAAAGCTCTGGATTTTAACCATCTCTGGAGAGATCAATCTCCACCTATGTTGTAGATTAGTGGAAGATATGAGATCATCATCCATCGCCCAAATCAGGGAGATTAAAATCCAGGCTAACCGGAGGACATCAGACTTATAAAGCCATTTACACAAAAACCTATCAACAACATATCTATAGCTATCACTATTATTATTAGCAATAAAACTAAAAGATAGAAAATGAAAAGAAGTAAATAAGTAAGTAGATAGGGGATGATTACTGGTTAAAACCATCAATCATCCCCTTTGAGGCAATGATATTGGTTCTTCTGTCATTGTAAAATTGATTGGTGTCATTAGCAATTACCACTAAAAAAAACACTCAATTTATGGTAACAACTTAATGTGACAAGTTTAATTTATTGTCTCTTTAGTTAAATTTAAATGGATAGGAATTTTTACACTTATCTTATTAATAATTGCATTCCATTTTATCTTCATTTACAATTTAAATGATTTAATTATCCTTAATTCAAAATAAATATATTTTATTATTTGATTAAGGTATGAAAAATGTAGTTTTCAAGACAATGAATATTAACTTAAAAATTGTTTAATTATTTATATATGACTAGTTTTTTTCTTACATGCATTGCACATGATTTATATTACTATTAAATGAATATATTTATAATATAAATAAGTTAAAAAGTAAAATTACTAAAAAATAATAATAAATATAAAATGATTAAATAAATAAGAAAAATAAACATAAATGATTGTAAAAAAAATAAAATCTTCATTTCGAATTTTTTTCTTCCATTACCATAGAATGCAAATATATATTCATTATTGATCACAATATAAATAAATTAAAATAAGAACAATAAAATAAATATGAAATATGAAAGAACAAACTTTTTTTCTTAATTATTTGTGAGTTGTAATATTGCATTTATAAATAGAAAATAGAAAACAAATATACATTAAAATTTTTCAATTTTAATATTTAGAGTGAATTTTATAGTTATTTATTAAATGTTTTCAAATGGTAACTTTCCAATGACGTATAGATAGATTACACATACACATATTTAAATTTTTTAGCCTACTAAAAAATAGAAACAATACTTAGTAATAGCAAAATAAAAAAGGAAAAAAACTAAATATAAAAAATATAAAAATTTAGTTTGCTATTAATGTGTTTCATTTAAAATTAAACTGGGTAATACTTATTAACTAATTTTTAATCTTATAACTAAATAATATTAATAAAAATAAAAGTAATTCATAAATAAAATTTTAATCATAACGAATTTTTTAAATTTTGTAACTCATTCATTTTATTAGTTACTTATATATTTAACATGTTTAGATATAAAATATGTTTATAAATTAAATTATTTTACTAATTATTTACAAATTTAAAATTTAAAATATCTATTCAATATAAAATAAACATCTATTTTCAGTATTTTTATAAATTAAACTACATTTATTATTTGTATAGAAATTCAAAATATATATTTAATTCAAAATAAAAGTTTATTTTTTCAATCCAATTTTTTTCATATGTAATAGATGTTTAAAATAGTATAACTACTTTTATCTGAACTTGTAAAATAAAATATTTTTATTAAAAAATTACCTCATATATTTTATAAATTTATAGATAATATAGATATAAACAATTTATTTTTTTTCCCAAAAATTAACATATTTTCTAAGTTTCACTAATTGATTCTATGTTTTTTTGTCTCAATTAGTTGGTGCATGAGATTGAAAATCTATCTGTTCAAAGTGAGTATAAAACCAATAAAAGATTTAAATACCAAGATAAAATTTAATACGAAAGATTAGTCATAATTTATGTGCATTTATTATTTTTATCATATTATAATATTTTTAATTATTTAATATGGATTACCAAAATATAAAAAATGTATAAAATAATTAATATTTTAATAAGATTTTTCTAAATAGTTATATGTGGACCTTATAATGATAGTTTTATAATTTATATACTTTATTTAAATTTGATGATAAAGATAATATAAATTATTTTATTTTAGATTAAATCTATATGATTTCTAATTATAAAAGTTTAAATTTTAAAATACAAACTCAAATCATTTTCATTAATTTTAAAATTTTTAAGAATAAAATAAAACTATTTGTGTCATTATGTAGAATAAATATGTCCTTTTTCGTCCAATTTTTTTTTCTTTATTCATACTTTTATATATATTATGATAAAGATTTAATAACTTGAATGTAAATAATTTATTGTAATTTAATAGTTTTTTTATATTATAATCACGAAGAACTATTTATACTTTTATTAATTTATTATGGTAGTTTATTATGTGTTCAACTTATATTGCTAAAATTTTATGAAAACTGTTATATTTATTTATTAATTTAGTTATGTAATATATATTTTAATTTTTAAGTTGTATTAACATTTTAAGTGTTTATACTGTGATAAAAGAATTTTTTATGATAAGTTTAATTCTAATTTTCTATTAAATTTTTAATAAAGTGGTAGAATATAATACAAACAATATTACATGTATTGAAATATTATTATAAAATAAAGTAATTAAATATTTTACAAATATTAATTAAATTAATAAAATAGAATTTTTTGATGGAAGGTAATGAAGTGTTGTCTCTAATATAAATATTGAAGTAGAGTGCAATTTATAAATTGGAGAGAGTACAAACTGTTATCAAAGTTCAAAAAAAAATTATAATAAAAAATAAATATTGAAGATGAGGATATATGTGTCATTTGCACTCTAAGAACATTAATAATGGAGTGTAGATATAATTTGTTGGAGTATAAAAATCACCACCCAATTTAAATTGATAGTAACAAAGTAAATTCTCATCTTTATAGATTAAATTTAAAATAACAAAATTTATTTGATGTCTCTGCATGTAATGAAAGGAGACAATTAAAAAAATATATTTAAAATTTGAAATATGAGATTAAAATCCTTCATTGTTAGTAAGTAAATGAGAAATTGCATTTTCTCTATAAATTACTCTAACTTAAAAAAATCAAGTTACTTTTCTTTTAAATTCATTGTAGTCGTGATAACTACTAAAAAAATATAAGTTGAAATTTTTTTAACTATTAAAATTTAAAATTTTAGATAAATACCATATTAAAATGATAAATTAGAAGTAATTATATTTTAAAATTTTCAAATAATATGAAAATAATTAATTGTAAAATAAAAAATTTTGTCTATAAAATAAAATAATTCCACTTTCATAAAGTGATATATAAAAGAACAACAATATAATTTTGTCTCTATAATCTATTAAAGTCTAAGTAATTATATTGGAAACAACAGTTTAGGGCAAACTGGCTTGCTGAAGGGGATCAAAATACAAAATTTTTCCATCACAAAACTTCTTAACATCATTGGATAAAACACTCTTCTTCACATTAAATACTCTAATGATATTTGGAAGGAAGGAGATTTGGAAAATTGAAAAGTGGTTCTTAATTTTTGTTATGCTCTTTTTACTACCTTTGACCTGTGGGTATTGATTTGGTCTTGGCTACAGTGATTCTGTTTTGTTTGAGGATACGGTGCAGTTGCTATATATTCCTTTTACACGTGATGAAGTTAAGGTGACTCTAAAACATATGCACCCTTCCAAGGCTCTTGGCCTAGATGGTTTTTTTACTCATTTTTTTTCAAACGTATTGGGATGTTGTTGGTTTAGAGGTTGCATTCTAGCATTATGCCCTCTGGCTTGAATCATGCATTTGTCACTTTGATTTTGAAGGTGTAGGCACTAGAGTCCATGAAAGATCTTAGACCCGTAAGTTTGTGTAATATTCTCTACAAACTTATTTCTAAAGTCCTTGCAAATTGGCTTAAGGCAATACTTCCTTCTTTAATTCATCCCTCGTAGAGTACCTTCGTTCTTGATGTTTAATCACTAATAATGTTAACGTGGCTTTTAAGGTCTTGCACTTTATAAAACCATATATTGTAAACTGAAAAGAGATAGTAGCCTTAAAACTTGATATCGTGTTGAATGGAAATTTAGGAACAAATTATGCTTCATCTGGTTTTCCTAGTCATCACTTTACTAAACTAGTCATGATTGTGTTTCTTCAATCTCCTTTTCTTTTCTTATAAATAAAGCTTCTAAAGGACATGTTGTATTAACTCGAGGATTGAATAAAAGACTATGTCTAAGTTAAAATAAAAGATATAATTTTTTATAAAAAGAATAAGTAATATTTTAAATATGATAGAATTGGAGTGTTTTATATCAAATAAAATATGTGTATTTTATCAAAAACAGCTTTTTTAATATTTTTATAGAAAAATATTATGAATTTTAATAAATTTAACACATAAGCCGTTAGGAGTGAAAGCTGAATTATGAATATTTATCAAATTTTTGGCTTAACAAATTGGTGCTCAACATTATATATATATATATATATATATATATATATGTGTGTGTGTGTGTGTGTGTGTGGGAATTTGTTGGAAAGAAAAAATCTTACCTCAAAATTTGTAGAAATTTTCTATTCCTATATGGTATCTTGATAGAGCTAAAAACAATGCTCCCAAGTTAAACTAATGAGTTATCTGTAGGTCATTTGGTCATAAGAGATTGGACTGCCAAAGACAATTTTAATGTAGTTTCCAAGGCTATGCATAGATTGCAAAGAATTCAAACCATCTTGAAAAACCAAATTTACAGTGTCTGTTAACCATTTGACTTTTTCCGAACTGAATTATCCTAAAATTTTTTATTAAAGCTAGTTCAGAGATTATGAGTTTTCAGAATCGAAAGTTGAACCAAACTATCCTGAATTGAAGAATTGAACTAGAACCAATATTTATTTATATATGTATGTATGTGTGTATGTCAACAATTTTACTAATATATTCATCTAATGATGTATTATAAAATTAATAATCAAATTCAAAATTATGTGTTCTTAATGAAATTTAATGTTATTTTAATAATTAATTATATCAGATAATTTATTTAGACAATCTATTACTAATTGCTTAGTTAATGGATAATTTGATGTTCTAAGTACTAATTAATTGTTTAAATTAAAATTAATGCACTCATCAAGAAAAAATATTTTATAATTATTTTTCAGTAATTGTTTAAATAATATTACAAAATTTAATAGTATAAATAAAACTTTTATAGTGAAATTAATGGTTATCTTAACCTATGTTTTCAAATTATAAAATATAAAAATTAAAATAAAACTTAAAAGTGAAATTAATTAAAATAAATTATTAATAATATAATTAAAAACTAAACTATGAAATTTTATAAGACATATAAAAATAATAATAGGAAAATATGACAATTTGTGCAAAAACTTCCTAGTTTTGAACAAAACTACATAATTTTAATGATACAAATGAAGATCTAAGACAAACTAAATTAGAAGAACTAAACCTTACCTGATTTTGAAATTTTTAATGGTTTAATCTAATACATTAGTGATATTAATTACACGTGTTATGTTGTTTTATAATAAATTTTGTAATTTTTAGCGGTTTAACTATGTGGAAAAAATGATAATATACTTTCTCTGAATTTTAGTTTTATTTTGAACCTATTGAAAATCTCTATTATACCTAAGGTTGGTAAGAAATTGTAAAAAGTGCAAGTGCAGTAGTAACTTCTTCCTGTATGAGAGTTTTAGTGAGAGAAAGTTCTTTCTTTTCCCGTGGTTGTCTTTAGTGGTTTGGCTAGTTGGTGATTTTGGCCATTTTTAGCTAAAATTCATCATTTTTTCTTCTTTTTTCTTTCATGTTCTTTCTTTTTTCTTCTTTTTTTTTTTCTAGTTTTATCATCTAAATAACATAGATTTGAAACTTTCTCTCAGATCCTTCAAGTTTTCTTTTGTGTTAGCAGATCTTAGTCTAGATCTATAGATCCAGAAGAAGAGAATAAGTTTTTTGAAGATGATTGAAGGAATAATGAATTAGAGGAAAAAGAAGCTGAGGAGCATGAGCAGCTTGTAGCTTTTAGTTGAGGAGGATTTGTGGCGGACGTAACCTCTTTATGATTATTTTCTTCGGTCTTTTTAGTTTAGTAGTGGTTTGTTCTTCTTTTATTCGGACCAAAGAGTAGCCGATTTTCATGATTTTTGTTTTTGTGTAACTTCATTTGGCCTTGTTGGATTTTTATGTATAAGTGAAATGATTACTGAATTAATTAGTAACCCCAAACACGTTAAAATAGACTTTTAGGTCAAGTCCTATATTTTTTTGAGTTTTAGTGTTTTTGCTATAGTTATAGCAGCCCCTGTACTGCTTCAGTTTTCTGTAATGAAAACTTAAATTTTCAAAAAAGGTTGGTAAGAAATTCAATATTTTTATGTTTTAGATAAGAAAAATCTCCTATGAAGTGTAAGAGAATAGTAAGGATCAAGGTGGCTACTATAGCTTGAATCGTATTTCATAATTCATCAACTATGGAGTACCATCCTCATGTGTTTGTAAAGAACCTAAGCTTTTTAGCTGTTGTTAGGGTGTGAAATGATAATTTCACCATCCTTATAATTATCCTGAAAACTCTACAATTAGGAATTCAACAATATCTCTGTTGGGAGTTTTTGTTTGAACTCCTGTTTTGTTCATTAAAACAATAAAAATACTTAAAGTAATAAATACTATAGTACATATATTTATTTAATCAATTAATATTTTTATGAGTGCATGAATAAATGTACATTACTTACAAAATAACTGATAAGCAAAATAGAATTTGAAATAGTGAATCATACGTAACAATTATAAAAAATGTACTGAACTGAAAAAAAATATTGATCAAATTTTCAAAATTAATAAATTATAACTGAAACTTAAAATAAAACAAAGCTATGTATTTTATAATTAGTGAAAAGGGTAAGTTTTAAAATCACACTCGTACGAATTCATTCAATCAACTTTTATTTGTACATAGTAAAATTTTAATTAAATTTTCATCTTGCATCAAAATTATAAAGAACTAAAACATTATAAAATAATTATCAAAATTTATAAATATAAGTACAATCTTAAAAAAAAAATACGTTTGTCAATAGAAAATAATACTCACAAGGATCAACACGAGGCTAAAATTTGCATAAGATTTCTTCTAAAACACTTGAAAGGAAAGTGGTAAATGGTAAGTATTTATTGTTAAGATCCAAAAAGGGTACCCAAAATTTAAACAAAGAGAGGAAGAAAAATGAAGATAAAAACTTCGACATAAAGGTCAATTTGGTCTTTAAATATTTTGGCTAGTTAAATTGACCCCTTTTTAACTTTTTTTAGTCCGATTCAACACCTATATTTTAGATAAAAGTCGAATTTCAAAAAAAAAAATTAATCTATAAATAAACTAAAATAATTTTATATTTTAAAACTCTTTAAAATTATTAGTGAGTAATTACATTTGAGTTTGTAAATTTTATAAGATATAAATAAATATCATTTTAAATAATATTTTAAAAATAAACTTATTTTAACTTTGTGATTAAAATAGGAATTAGTTTGTTAATGGAATAAAGACTAAAAATTATGAAATTTTATATCTATTAAGAAACAGAAATAAGTGTAATTTTTAAGATTAATTTAATTTACTATAACATTTAGGGGTTAAATTGATTTAACAAAATAAAAAGGACTAATTTAATATTAAGATAAAAGACGAGGAGCCAAATTACCCATGTTGGAAAAACTTTCCTGGAGCAGCTGCAAAGGCGAAGGAAGAAAAAGACGAGAAATAACCGTTGTAATGTAGGCTTGGGTCTTTGGGTTGGATGGATGCCAGGCTGACGCTTCTTCACCGCTACTTCTTCTACTACAACTACATGATCATTACCTTCACATGCTTTCTCTCTCTACATTTTTCGGGTCCCACTTTCTCCCTCTTAAAAAAACACACACCCAAAATTAGATTAATAATTAAAAAAATTACAACTCTAATTCGCAACCTACGTCCACTTTTTTTTTTTTTTTTTTTAACAACCTACGTCCACTTAGGATAATCAATTATCATCATTCATACGCATTTAAATATTTTATAAATTTTTTTTAAGTATTCTTTCGTTCAATTTTTTTTTATAAGTTAATACAAAATAATTAAACTCGTATTATATATATATATATATATATATATATAGAGTAATTTCATTACTTTCTTTTCGATCTCTCTTAAATAATTTAATTCACTTTTATTCTATAATAATAAAAATAAAATATACACAGAGTAAATAAAAATAAAATAATTATAGAATTTTTTATATTATATATATTTTTTAATTAATAAAAAGATAATGTGATTTAAATTTTAATGAATTGTATAATATGGACAATCATCCTCCGTAAATTGACGATAATAAAAATTAAATTCTAAATCTTAAAATATTCTTCCAGAGAAATTACTCTTTTAACTGCTAATTAAAAATGTAAGAAAAAGTAATTTTATTTAATTTAAAAAATATTCTTTATTATATAGTTTATTTATTTATTATAAAATTTAATTAATAAATATCTAATTATTTGATAAATTTGCCGTATATACCAAAGTCTGCCCTTAGTTTCTGCTGTTTCAAACACTGTCTCTTTTAGGCTGCTGTGGTGGTGGTTTTTTAAACGAGTGTCTTAACAGTCTCTTTTTGTTAATGTCATTTTATTCCAAAATTGCCCTTGGCTTATCCATACAGTGCATTACATACTCACCCTTGTCTCTACTTAAAAAGGACTGTGTCCTAAAGATCATCTCCACCTCCATCGACGCACAAACTATAGCTTCAGCACAGAAGCAAACCTACCTTACAATACAACCACCAAAAAAGACACTGTTTTTGCTTTTGCCTTCAAGAGGAAGAAGAGAAAGATGGGCAAGGACGTGAGTGAAGAGACACGACCTAGCGACGGAAAGGACTATGTGGATCCACCACCAGCACCACTTGTTGACATGGCTGAGCTGAAGCTCTGGTCTTTTTACAGAGCTCTTATAGCTGAGTTCATTGCTACTCTCCTCTTCCTCTACATCACTGTAGCTACTGTAATTGGCTACAAAAAACAGGCTGATCCATGTGGCGGAGTTGGTCTCTTAGGTATTGCATGGGCCTTTGGCGGCATGATCTTTATCCTTGTTTACTGCACTGCTGGTATTTCTGGTAAGAAGCCATTTACTTCTTCTGAAGTTGTTTACAGCACATAATATCAACTAAAAGCTTTTTTTTTTTTTAGGTTACATGAGCGAAGTGTTTTGTGTTGTGTTTTTTTTTTTCCTTATGGGTTTTGTTCTTTCTGCATGTGTATGTACACATGGTCACACTTGTGTATCTTCAAAAATACTGTGTACCCGTTTGGTTTTGAGTTTTGTTTGTTGTTGATGGGTTTGTGTTGTTTTGGCTGCAGGTGGTCATATTAACCCTGCTGTAACATTTGGGCTGTTCTTGGCCAGGAAGGTGTCACTGATAAGGGCTGTAGCTTACATGGTGGCTCAGTGCTTGGGTGCAATCTGCGGTGTTGGTTTGGTCAAGGCCTTTATGAAGAATCCTTACAACCGTCTAGGTGGTGGTGCTAATACTGTGGCTACTGGGTACAGCACAGGCACAGCTTTGGGTGCTGAGATCATTGGAACTTTTGTTCTTGTTTACACTGTTTTCTCTGCAACTGACCCTAAGAGAAGTGCACGTGACTCTCACGTCCCTGTATGTTCACTCTCTAGCTCTCTTATCTTGTGTTTGAAACTTAAGTATAAATGTAACCAGAAAAAACTTAATCATAAATGCAACGTAGTTATTGCTTCGATCATGTAACTGTTGTTAGTTAATGAACGGTGTGCATTTTTTTAATGTAGGTTTTGGCTCCACTCCCAATTGGGTTTGCTGTATTTATGGTACACTTGGCCACCATCCCCATCACTGGAACTGGTATTAACCCAGCAAGGAGCTTCGGTGCTGCCGTCATCTACAACAACGACAAAGCCTGGGATGACCATGTATGTTCTTGTTCTTGACTTTGAAATGATTCTTGATTATAAATTTTGTTCTTTTTATCTTTTTTTTTTTAAATGATAACTTATGATAGAACATGCATATTTATTTTAATTGTTAAATTAATGGACAGTGGATCTTCTGGGTTGGACCATTCGTTGGAGCACTAGTAGCAGCTGCATACCATCAATACATCCTGAGAGCTGCAGCCATCAAGGCCTTGGGATCTTTCCGTAGCAACCCTACCAACTAAAGAAACAAAACTTCACCCACCAATCCAACCAACCGAAAAAAATGAAAAAAAAAAAAGCTTGTGTCCACTTTTTTTTTTAATCCATCTATTAGTTTGTTTGTGTGTATGAGAGAGGATATGATGACCCTTCTTTTTTACTTTACTTTTTTTTTAATCTTTCCTTGGTTAAATTAAATTAATTTAGTTTGGCTGTGCATGTATCATTTGTTATTGAGTAGTGCATGTTACCTCTTTTAATCTTACATTGGTTTGTGCAGTGATAAAAAAAAAAGGAAACTTAAAACTGCGCGTCTATTTTAAACCTTCTTTCAAATTTGAAGTCATTATTAGTGTGATTGGAAGGCTGTCTTTGTCTCAATTAGTTTATTTATCTGTTAAGCCAAATCCGAAGCTTGCTTGAGCCACTAAATGACGGAAATTGACCCTTTTTAATCGTCTTTTTAAAGTTGAAGAAATGAGTGTGTGGGAAGTGACTCTCAAAATAAGCAAATGGGTGCGGTAAAGTGTGACCCATGTCGGAGATTGGCATTGCTGATGGAAAGAAATAGTGAATTATTGTAATCCAACCACATTAGGCCACGTGTATGTTAGAACAGTGCCTGGATAGTAGAGAACCAAAGATGCTTTCTCTAGGTGATGGTCAGGTTAATTCATAACTCAAACCTCTTTTTCACCTCTCTGGAAAGTGGAAAGGGTCTCTGCTGGCAAATGAGCTGCTTTTGGACTTATGTCCAACCAATAGGACTAACCGAACGAAAAGTAGAAAATGAAAGCAAATGGTATTTTTATAGAAATTGTGACAGAGAGAGCTGCACCTGCCACGTGTCATTATACTTTAGGGTGCATGCAAAGGGTTGCACATGGGGTGTTGTGGCTATGGCCTCACTGCCTTATCCATCATCAAAAGTACAGTTACCCCACCCAAAGAACTTTATATCATATATATATAAAGACCGAAATTAGAAAAAAAGTTAAAATAACAAAACAAGAAGGGTTTGTTAAAAAAAAAAAAAAAAAAAAAAAAGAAGGGTAGTTTAATTTCTTCTATTTCTGTTCTTGAGTTTTTGTTTTTCTTTAGGGGAGTAGTAGGGAAAAAGATCTAGCAATCCACGCGTCTCGTTTTTTAAAAAGTTTTGCATATATTAAACGCTTAAACAACGTGTCAATGTCTTGATCCCAGTGTAAGAGTAGTCCTCAATGGGTCAAAAAATCAGGCTGACATCACTGGACCACCACTGCCCCCTCCGTGGTCCTTCGCCTGCTCAGTGCATGTCTTCCACATAACCTTCAGCCATGTGTGCCTGGAGTCCTATGCACATGGTTCTATACTCATGCTCTTTATAACAACAAGATTTGAAGGCCGAGCTGAGCTTCACTGGCCAAAACTCTCTATGAATGCACCAAAAATAGATAGACCAACTAGCGTCAATCACAGTTTGGCTGTTACAATGCTAAACTGCCTTTCAATTTGCCGTTGCTGGATTACACCAGCATACGAACCATAGTAAGAGAATGAATACATTGTTACTAATCAAGTAGTTTAGTTCCATCTTGAGCATCTGCATAGACATCGCTCCTCCTAGGTAATAATTAGCGAAAAACAAAATAGCACAGGTAACTCCACTTCTGAATTGAACAAACACTATATCTGAACATATAGGTTACATTGAAAAACTTGTGATGCTGGAATGAGCGCTGAAAGGTAAAACCTCTTTCTAATCTTACAAAGCCAAATCACTAGAGTTTAGTTGCTCTGTGATTTACAACTACAAGAGCAATATCTTTTACTTGAATAATTATCAAAAGAAAACCAACTAGAGAATTTCTTGCATCCAGCGAGGAAGTTTAACTGATGGTGGTACAACACAATTGAGACAAGACGTACAGCCCTGATTTCCACCTGCAAATAGTACAATCAGCTGTACGAACAAGATTTTGAAATTCAAGGTGCAACTAGATTAGAAGAAACAAGAACGTTAAAGTTTGCACTACACAGACTTCAACATAGAAACCACGAGCTCAGGTTCAAAATTGCAAAATATAGTTACTTTAAACGATTAAGTGAATTTGTTGTGCAAGCACACAGAAAAATCCAATTCACTGCAGACTTTGATTTAAAAGTGTATTGAAAAGGGTAGTCACCAGGATCCAGAATGGTCAGTCCATACAACACACATTATAATCTAGAAGCACTTCGTAGAAAGATCTACTATACATACAATCAGTAGGTCAAAGCAATGACAGAATTATAGATAGCAAATCAAAGAAACAATTTTGTGAATTTTTGCCTATAGAAAACCAATTAGGAAAATATTATTGTACAGTTGTACGCATCTTAATTCATATAGGACATTTGGGTCTACATTTAAGCAACCCTCTCAAAACTATATAGCTTCATTATCTAGTTGAAAAAGAACAAAGTGGCAAGTAGAGATCTACAAACGAAGAGAATTTATAATAGCCAAATTTCCAATTTCTATTACCAAAATTAACCAACATCATAATATGCTTTCTGATTCAATTGTCCAAATCAACCATAACCTAATGTGGTACAATGTAGTTTATAATTAAGCCTGCAATAACTACAGATTTACAGAGAGCAACAGAGGGAACGGAGTTTTTATGCCTTAGGAAATATCCACTCAAATAGAAAAACAATGACAATAACCACAAACCTTAGTCAGGCAAAGCAGTCCCGCGCTCAAGGTTATTCTTAATCTCTAGTGTGTATTTACCAAAAGCTCGTTCAATCTTTTTGTTGAAATGCTCATTACGGTCATTGATCGAGTCAATATCCTTCTCTTCGTGGAACTTTCTCCTTCGACTAAACGAGTTCCGCTTCTCTTCCCGATCCTTGAGTTCCTTTATCATCTTGTTGATCTTCTCCTCAGAGACCTTGGGCGCCTAAAAGATTGAACAGAAAATACATCGCTCCAAATTGCCTAAAAATAAATATCAGAAAGCAAAACTTTCACAACAGTAGTACCTTTCCATATTGGAGACTTGAGGCTTCACGGTAAAACTCAGGATCAGCTTCTTTCATTTTGTTATATTCTTCCAGGTCAACCTCAATGTTTTTCGTCCGCTTTTTATATGCCTTATACAATGTCTTTTGATTGAACACTGTTGAAGCGTATATGCCAGTTTCATCATCAGATTAATACCAACATTAACATCTTACCAATAATTCACCTAATATAAGTAAGAAGAATATTTTACTTCATGATTATCTTCACATGGATGTACATGTAAGTGAACAAAACCACAGGCATATTCGCTCCATCCATGATTTCAAGAAGGTTACAAACAATAAACCACTAATACACAGATAGATATGCATATGATTTACTATATACGGAAAAAGGAGACATGTACATATGTAGATGAAATTTAAAGAAACCATACAGGTCAAATTAAAACACGATGAAATAATGAACAAGAATAAATAAACAAGCAGAGATCTGAATGTACCATCCCAACCAAATGGAGCAGGATCCTTCTCCCATTTCTTATATTTTGCCTCGGCAGCCTCTTGTGTATCCAACTTATATGCATTTGTCATGTCCAAACCATTTGCATCTAAAAGTTTGCCAATTTTTTTCTTCCTCCCCTCAAGCCATTTTTGTTTAGAAATACCCCTTGATTCTTGTGGCGCTTCCATTTTCTTCTTTTCAGCTACCATTGCTGTTTGATTGGCTTTTCTTGCCTCATTCTACATTTAAGCATAAGCAAAATTTATTTCTTAATGATCCATAATGATAGCAGGTGAGAGTAGAAATCAAGAAATTAAAGTTCATATTAAGTCAACTACAAAAGCTTAATGTTCATAGCTTTAAAGCTGAAGGAAAGTACCATCTTAAGCCTTAACTCAAACAACCTTTTCTGCCTCCCAGTGAGTTTTGTTACATCTTCCAGATTTTCCTGGGTTGGAGCATCGTCATCGTCATTGTCATCTGACTCTTCACCCAAATCTGGTCTTTCATTGTGCTGCTCGTCATCTTTCTCAGAAGCAAGAGCAGCGGTGGACTGAATACTTGCATTTTTATCTTGCACAATTTCTTCCATAACATATAAAAATACACAAATAAGAGACAAAAGAAAAAACGAAAGTAACTAATAAAGCGTGAACAAACACTTCTCAGTATTGAATCCCATAAATTAAGAAAAGCTAAGAATCTTACAAAAGCACCAACTTCAAACAATAAAACATAAACATTACAACATATGGCACAAACGAACAATACCATACGCAAGCATTTGCATCCATTTGCATGTTTGTAACTAATAATAATAGCACGTATGAACAATAATAATTAAGAAAGGTAATATAAATAACAAAAAAATAAAGTTGAAATTAGGTACCTTGCTCTAATTTGTCCAATCGTGCCTTAGCTTCAGCAATTTTCCTAAAGCAATACTCTACACACTCATGGTAAGGATTAGATGCATTTATACAATCCGGATGAACTCTCCTTTCTTCAGACATCTTTAAACAAAAGCTAATAATTTCACCTTCTTCTGCTCTGCACTACACCACTGCAATTGCAACCAAAAAAAAAACCAGCTGCAATCCATTACCATAACACCAAATTGAAAATCTCTAGGGAACAAAAAAAATAAATAAATAAAACCCCAGTTTTCCAAAATTCTTCAACGATTCAAATAAAAAATTGCTCCTTTAGGATTCCAAATTATGTCAGCCTATCAAATGAGTCCATATAATAGACCTATTCTACATAAAACCCAAAATCAGAAATCAAAGCAGAAGTTCTTGATCCAGTGAACTTAAATCCAACAAACCTAAGTGAACTTAAATCCATTAAAACCCAAATTCGAGACAAACACAAGAAATTGACGAGGGATGAAATTGAAATAGAGAAAAAGCAATTGAACAAGTTCAAGATACAAACCTGTGCAAGGGATTGGCTTCTGTTTGGACGAAGGGAAAGAAGGAAAGAAGATTAAGACGGTGCAGCTCGAATAAGAAAATTAGCTGAGATTTTTTTTTAAATTTTTTTTCGATTGCAAAAAAAAAAAAAAATTTCAAATTACTATAAGCTCCTTATAACTATAGCTCCTTGGATGAGAAGATATAAAATAGGCATAATACATAACCACTGAAATTGTCAATTTTCATCATTTTGGCCATTTAACTTACATTTTTTTCATTTAAACCACTCAACTTGCGATTTCGCTACTTTTAAACCACTGCATGCTGATGTGGCACAAAATGTGAAATCATACGCAAAGAAGCACGTTAGAATTTGGAGGTTCGCGTCTTAGAACAGGGAGAAGGCTTTTTGTTCCTTTTTAAAGTAACTAAAAGCGTTTTCAAACACTTTTAAGGCCATTGTAAACGTTTCCTCTTTTCCAACTAAAAAAAGAAAAGAATTTGGAAATATCATCCATAATGGAAAATCCCAACCTATCCATTTGAACAAGCAACCAACAAAAATCATCCGTCCTTTTCATCTCTGTATAGGACACCAACATGGGATTCACTGTCTTAAAGTCTTGCTTAAGACCCTCTTAGACCACAACCTGAAAAAGCTTGTGAACCTGCTCGACATTGCAAAGACCTTAAATCAATCAATACACCATAAATTGCTTTATAAATCAAAATTTTCTTCTCCTTCATTTCCTTAAACATTTGGATCTACTCCATCACTTCTCATCTCCTCCCAGACTTCCAAACATCCATCCAAATTCCCTTCTCCAACCAAAATCCTAACCATTGCAATGTATGCAAAAACATCCGGCTTACACAGACTTGCCCTTATTCTTCCAAAAACCTCCATCATTTCGTCGATCCTACCAACCTTATACAACCTGTTTATCAAAATCATAAAAGTGACACTATCTTCCACAAGGCCATCACTTTAAAAATCTTCATAGACTAATAATGCTAAGCCAGAAGGAGAGTAGTAGAAAATGACAAAAAATAATTGCAAGGATATAACTTCAAGTTCCTCACATAAGTTTCAATGAACTTGTCCAATGTCCAAGTTGGTCCATCTACTGTCCTCTGTACAAAAACAAATGAAAACGCCATATACAATTTTTAATTAAAAACACCTAGAAATGTTGATGGCTGCAACAAAGGCACTAACTTGTCAGTCAATTAAGGAAAACCATGAGACAAGATATAAGGGGAAAAAAATCTCACATTGTCTAGAATCTCCTCGGCAAGGCGTTCAATTTTGAGTATTCGACTAATAAATGGAGCAAAATTATTGTACCAGGCAACATTATGCTTCTTGTCCAACTTCAATCCGTTATTAATAAGCACGGCAAAGATTGCAATAGCTTTAAAGCATTTGGATGTAATAGATTCCAAGCTAAAAGATCTTCGGTGAGCTTCAGCAGCTTGCAACGTATTGTCACAGCTATACAATTCAACAATTTCTCTCAAATTTGACTTCAAGCACAAATAAACAAACACTCAAAACACACAAACTGCTAATATAGATTTATTAGAGCAATGAAAACATCGTCATTTTCTTAGCTCACTTAGGTTGAAGGAGAGGGAGGAATTAGTGAAAGCTAAAGCATTGCCAGTAGCTTTAGAGAAGCCATTGATGAAAGGAAATGACAAATTAATGGTTGTTGTTCCCTAACGGTTGTTATTCTTACGAAAGGTTTCACGGATAAAGCGGGAGATTAGGGTGAGACGCTAGGAAAGAGCGAAGGAGTGGTTTTGGGATAAAGGTGAAGACTTTGAGGAGGGAGGTGGCGGCGGTGGTGATGGATTTTGTAGATCCCATTTTCGGAGATCAAATGGCGTAAGATGGAGTGCGATTTTAGGAGGGCTTGCGATGGCCATAGAAGAAATATGGTTTATGAGGTTTTGGTGGTGGTAGTGATTAGGGCAGCATTTTAGGCGAAGTTAATGGTGGCGACCGAGGGGAAGCTTTGGAGTTGGGGAGAGAATATTTTCTTTCTCACTAATTTTATTCTTTTTTTATAATTTTTGTCATACGTGTATCCTAAGTGGCACAGTGTCAGTGCACTTGAACAACATGCGCTCCATCAATTCTCAAACTGTGCGGGGAGGGGTTTAAGAGTAGCAAAATCGACAAGTTGAGTGGTTTAAATGGAAAAAATGTAAGTAAAGTGGTCAAAATGACGAAAACTGACAAGTTCAGTGGGCTGCTTATGTATTATGCCATATAAAATATTTATATCATATTACATTTGATTGTTAAAAAAAATTGGACTAATATACAAAGGGCCACTTAAACTTGTGATACGAGATCATATAGGTCCAATTTCAACTTTTGCTGTCAATTAAGTCCCAAATCGGCCATTTAAACCCAAATTGGCCCTAAAATTAGAGCATGCTATTCACGCTCTGAACAAGGAAGGTGAATAAATTTATACATAATATTTTATTAATATTTTTAAGGCCTGAGAAAAAAACAAATGTTTATACATTTTATAATATCACTAGTTTATTAACAGTAAGGTGAGAAGCCACCCATCTCTGCCACCCGCCACCATCACCTTTGCCTGCTCACCACCATCCTTGCTCTCTATACATTCCCATCCTCTGGGTCATCCACTATAACTTGAATAGGAAACACACATGCAATTCAAATCCCTATAATGAAAATGAAAATTGAAAATGATCATAGATATAAATATGTTCTCAGATTATTCATCTTTAAGAACTCATAAACTCTACTGAAAATGACATTATACATAGACCTCAACCACCTAAAAATAACAATAACATTAATACAATTCAACTACAATAACACCAATCTGAAAACTATAATCAAAATCAAATAAAATTCTTTAACCAAAATAATCAACAACCCAAAAAAGCAATTTTCTTTCCAATTGAAACCAGCTAAGGAATAATAGCTAAAAGGAATAGCAGCTTACCACATCACTATAAGAAATTCTCAACATCACCATAAACAATAAACACTTACATTAGATTTCAAAATTTTCAACAAGAAATGAGTGAATTAAGATGTAAATTAATTTTGCAAAAGCATGTACGTGTAATCAAAATATGGATAATTCACCACCACCAAGCCACACATCCTCATTTTCTTCACATAAAATAAGGTTGTATCCTAATCATCAAACCTTTTCTCTCAAAAATAAACAAAGGAAAAATCACTGTAATTTTTAACTAACAATTGACAAAATCGTTGTTGTCTCATTCTCTCCCGCTAGCCAAGCCATGATCATTTGCCACTAACACCATCAACCCAAGAATGTCATTTTGTTTAATTAATGGGAGAATGAGCCTATCAGTCCTATAAGTTGCTCAAAATTGCAATCAAGTCCTAAACAAATTTGTTTTTTAATTGAGTCCTAAAAGCTATTAATTGTTGTCACATTAGTCCTAATTTGTTAATTTAGACAGATAGATCTGATATGGACAAGTGGACCCTACTAAATGAATAAAATTTGTAGCCATGTAGGCAGTGCTTTCCATGTCAGATGCTTTCCATTCAGCCATGTAAGCATCACTTCCACGTCAGCTTTTCACTACAAATTAAATTAGGGTTTAAGTTGAATTTTATCCTTCACTTCCTCTTCCCTTTTTCTGGTTCCCATTTGCCACCATCCTGCTTCCTTTTCTCACCACCGACATCCTGTATTTTCTCTCAAATTCCACCTACTCTTGGTGTTGTTCACCCACCTCTTGTCTTCTCCTTTGTTTCTATCTATCCTTGGGGCGGACCGCTCAAAATTAATGCCGTCGATGACGACCGCAACATAGGCCAATAACATGAAGCACTAAGTTCATAATCTAGTGGTGGTTAATGGCATTTCCTGTTTCATTCCACAAAGAGCTGGTGTCAAGGTATCATATAAAATCATTCATATTTTCTGTTATTGATAAAATTTTGCTTTCTTTACAAGTTGAAAGGATCTTTGATTCTTGTCAGGTGCACTCATGGAATGGAGGATCCAAATTATTGAATCCAAATAAATATATCAAGTGTTTAACTCTTGTACAAGGAAAATTATATTGTGAATGTCAAGATAATAGCTTTCAGGTATGTTCTCCAGCTATTGTTTCTTCAAATTGAAGTTCTGAACTAAGTTTGCTTTTATTTTTTTTAGGAAATTGATTTGGCAACAAGAACACTGGTCACAATTCAACACAGATCAAGAAAATTACTTGGAAAATTAAATCCCATACACTCACTCCAAGTTCGAAATGGACTTATATATGTAACCAGCTCTGCCTTAGATAAAGCAGTTGTTAAGATTTGGAACGCATAAAATTATGGTCAGGTTGGTTCAGTGCCAACAACATTGGAAGTGATAACAATGGCAATAAGCTCAGAGCTAATCTATTTAGGGTCTAAAGAAGGAAACATAGAAATCTAGGATAAAAAAAAGCAGAACACGATTGAAAGCAGCAACAATAGAAGATATTTTTGGCGAGTTTTAGATTAGGGATGTGGATGGAAATTTTGGTTAAAAGTTTGAGTGAAGTTCATGAAGTTCTTAACTTTACTCTTCTTGTTCTGTCATAGATCTCTATTTCAAAACACTAACTGTGTCTTTTCTTAAGAAAAACAAGGCTTGTGAAGACTATTTTTAAGGGACAGGATGATTTCCCCCCAAAAACCAACGCCCTCTAAAGTGTATTAGTTTTTTAAAAATTTTGGTGGTGATGGATGATGATGTTGATGGTGGTGCTGGCAGTTTGTATATGTTGATGGCAATGGGTAGTGTTGATGGTGGTGAGTGGTATTAGTTATGCCGACGGTAGGTGGTGTTGGTGGTGGGTAGTGTTAAACTGTGAACTTAGGGAGGAAGAAGATGGGATTAAAGAGATGTGATTTAGCTGATGACATGGAACAAGAGGGGTGAGTTGGATGATGACATGGAACAAAATGTGTGAGTTGGCTGTATATGTGTCTCAAATTGGTGGGTATAAATGACACATAAGTAAATTCTGTTTGATTTAACGAATTAGGACTTAGGTGACAATATTAATAGCTTTTAGGACTCAATCAATAAAATAAATTTATTTAGGACTTAATTGCAATTTTGAGCAACTTATAGGACTGATGGGGTCATTATCCCTTAATTAATTAATGGCTCACCAGACCCTATCCAAATACTCATTCTCCGGTGAAGACATACAAAGGATCGCCAGCGAAAAGATACGCGACGGAGCCCTGGCAGCCGACATTAATGTGCATGACAAAGATCCTCCATAACGTTGCTGTTTTTTCTGCCTGCAAAGAAATCCTCCATGACATCAGTCGACGAGATTGTTTGGGTTCAGGTAGGAGCTATGGCCGAAGCAGAGGGAGAGAAGGAGGAGATGCAGAGGCAACGTGACAGAGAGGGCAGCAAGAGCAAATTTTTAGAGAAAAAAATTAGGGCTAAACTAAAAATTAGAAAATAAAAGATTGTAAAAATTAGTGAAATAAGTGATATTGGTTAAGAAAATAGAAAGAAGTGATAAGGAAGAGGAAATAAATTAAAAATAAATTATAAAGATAAAAAAAAAGCTTTTGAAAAGTCAAATTAATATAAAATATTATTTTATTTACATATTAGATAAAGTTGAATTAAAAAATAATTGTTTTAGGGGTTTAAAGTCAAATTAATATTTATTATTTCTTCAATAAGTGATTTGCATTTTGCACGCGTTTGGGACAGATGCATTTTGGGTTTAAATGGTCGAAAAATTGAAGTTTTGGACTTAATTAATAGTAAAAATTGAAATTGGGTCTATGTGGTCCCATGTCACAAGTTTAAGGGCCCCTTTATATATTAGCCCAAAAAAATTTGCTTATAGAAAAATATAATATTTTAATTAAAATTTTAATAAAATAATTTGCTCACTAGCTAAAAATGCAAATTTTTATTTTTGTAATTCCTATCTATATATTAAAAAAACGTCAAAATCAATAGTACATCGTATTAATCAGTCATATTTCTATACTAAAATTTTCCCTTGTGTCGTGTTAGATCATCAATTTTGTACGTTATAATTAGTATGAGGTGTTTTATTATATAGGAAAAATTACTATTTTCCCCTATATTTTGGTATGTTACATTACTTCATCTTTGACATTCTAAAAATATATTTATTCATCCTTGTACATTGGTGAAATAAATTAAAAATTTTTTTTATGTACAATAGACGTTAAATGGTTATAAAAGGACTAAAATAACCCCTTTTATATTTTGCTACTCTTTTGCTTCATATCTCTCTTTCTTCTATGACTAATAACTCTACAACTTCATCAACATTATGAGAGCTTTTTTCTCTGTTCATCTTCCAAGCTTTTTCTTTGCTCTTCTCTTTCTCTTCTTGAACAATAACCACGAAAACCCACCACCCCAAACTAAAAACCCATCCATGTCGTTTCTTCACTTGTGGCTTCTTTCGCCATTGCTCTTAAACTACTCTCAGCCTCACTACTCATCACCCTCCTCCTCTCCCTCTCTCCTCCACTGCTACACCACCATTACCCCCATCACCACGTCCTTTTCACCATGTTTATGATTTTGTACATAATAAAAGAAATTGATAAAATCATAAACTATTGGTGCTCGGCTTTCATGTGTTCGTTTTTATTCTTCTTATAAAATCATAAACTGATATAGCAATGACGCCTATGATATCTCTTTAATGAATCGAAGACCCATTAATATTAGGCTCTCTGCGAGCCAATCAACACTCATCTCTAAATCCAAGTAAATTCAAAGCCTTGTGCTGCTCCTACATAGCCTCCAAGTCGCTAAAAAACTCCACTGCCAAAGTTTATCATCAACAAACATATAGAAACCCTCCAACTGAATGAAAAGTTACAAACTTTAATCAAAACAACAATGATCCATTACATGGAAACTCCACAATTGTCCTTCCAAATATTGATTTGATAAATGTGTGTAATGAGGGTAAAATTAAGGAAGCTATAGAGCATATGGGTCGTGGTGCTTCTGCTAATTACATTGTCTTTGTTGCTTTATTGGATACGTGTGGGAGGTTGAAATTGCTCAATATGGGTAAAAGGGCATATGAATTCTTAAGACGATCAACTTTTGTTGATGATATTGAAATGAGTAATAAACTGATCGAAAAGTATAGAAATTGTGGGAGTACGAGTGATGCATGCTAGGTGTTTGATAGAATGTATGAGAGAAGCATGGGTTCTTGGCATATGTTAATTAGTGGCTATGCAGAGAACAAGCAGGGTGAAGATGGGTGAGAAGATTGGGCAAGGTGGAAGCGAAAGAGAAGGGTGTTTTTGACTTTTCCTTCCATTGTTTTTAATTTAACTTTTATTTTTGTTTGATTGTCAAAAAAAAAAACCTAACATAAGGATTAATAAGTTTAACGTATCAAAATATAAGGATGAATAAATCTTTTTTAAAATGTCAGGGATGAAGTAGTGTAATAGGCCAAAATAGAGGGGGGTAAATAGTAATTTACCCTATTGTATACTTATTCATATAATGATTAAAATAACAGTTTTTATTAAAAAATTATCAATAGAAAATAATATTGTGTAAGGTTTTATTTTTTTCCACAAATAGAGGATTTAAATATTTAAATTTTCATATGTTCATAGATTTTTAGTAGCAATTTTAATTAACTTTTTTTTAGGTGGAAAAACTAATTTTGATGCAAAGAGCATCCTAGTCCAAATCAAATTAAGAATTTATTTACATAAAGTTTTCCTTTTATTTTTTTTATTAATTTGCTTATATTAGGCTTCTTATTTATTTATTTATTTATTAAACTGAGGAGGTGGAGGTAAGGATCAAACAAGGCTACTCAACCTTGGGCTATTTACTTATTTTTTTAAGGATTTTTTCAAATATATACCAAAAAAATAAAAACATTTTCAAAAATATAATTGACTAAAATTTTATTTTAAAAACACGTAAAAAGGAATTTTTTTTTTAAAAATACGATATCTTTTTCTTGTCTCTTCTTCTTCTTCTTTCTCCACATTTTTTTTCTTTTCCTCTCCATTCATTTTTCCATGGTTTATTCCACTATATCTTCTTCTCTTTCTCTTCTACCGCCACCATCACCACTGCTTGTTAACCTCAAAACGTTAATCTCCACTATTTGATTATAATTTTTTTTTTCTCTGCAATTTTTTTCTTTTATTTTCATCTATGCATGGCTTTTTCTATAATCTCTCATTCTCCTTCTCTTCCGTCACCATCGTTTGTTAACCTCAAAACCTTAATCTCCACCATATGATTATAGTATAGATGAGGTTGCTTATTTTTCTTTGATTTGTTGATCTAAAATTTTATTTTCTCAATTTTTCCCTTCAATGGCCAGCAAAGATCTTAAAAACAAATCGAGCACAAGTGAGTGAGTAAAATCGTCTTTTTTTTTTGAAAAAGGTAAGTTTTCATAGCTAAAAACTTTATAATTGTTTTGGGTTAGAATTTAAGTGTTGTAATGGTATGATTTGTTTGGATTGATATGAGTGTGTATTTTCTGGTTCATGGTTAGTTTTCTGGTTGTTTTTATGGTTGTTTTTCTAGATGTTTTTGTTTTTAGTTTATGAGTTTGTTTTTCTTGTTG
>CATIWM010660096.1:0-17425 GCA_949671775.1 Mallotus repandus
ATAAGGAGAATAAAAAAATCAAAAAAAAATGAGAGAATGAACAAACTAAGGATAAAACAAAAATAAAAAAGAGAAAAAAAAAGGAAAAAAGAAAAAAGAAAAAAGGAAAAAAGAAAAAATGGCAAAATTGAAGTAAGAAATAAAAAAAAGGACTTTTTAGGTAAATTTCTCTTATTTTTAACTTTTAAGGATGGTAAAATGATTTCCTATTTTCCCCTATTTTTAAGATATTTTTCATTGACTAACCATTTATTTTCCTTTGACTTATTTTCTTTGATCATCCAAACGCTGAAAAATAGGAGAAAATATTTTTCAAAAAAATATTTTTTGTAAACAAACAAAGCCTTAGTTTCTAACTTTTTTTTTACTTAGTTTAAAGCTCCTTTTTGATGTTGCAATATTTATACTCAAGTATATTTATGGACAATTATTTTATACAACCTGTATGAGGAAATTTTCCTACTCAAGTTATATATATATATATATAGTTTATAGATTTTTGGGGTTTGATTACCAAGTAATAGAGACTTTACAAATAAAGCCCGTGGACCTCTCAGCAGGATTCAAACCCATATGAAGTTTTGCCAATATGTCAGAGACAAAAGAACGAATGGATCTTATAGGATTCCTAAGAAATTCTTCAATTTCTTCCAAAAGCAGATGATTATTCATATCCTTCTCACCTTCCGTGAATAGCCAGGACATTAAGGAATATCCAAAAAGGCATTTAGGGAATCGGTCTAATTCCATCTATGTTCGTTCTGTTTCATGCTTGTTTGAGTAATGGCAATGAGATTCCCCACTATCATGCTCAGAATAGCAAGGATTTCCAGAAGAAGATGTCATTCGTTTGATGAGAAATAAAAAGGAATATCGAAAACTCGAGTGGCTGAAGCTGAAGCATGTACTTTCGAAGTAACAGAAAGAAAAGCAACGACTGGAGTAGGAGAGTCAGAGTATATATATATATTCTATTTTATTATTTTAATTTCTAACTTTTTTTAATTAGTTTAAAGCTCATGTTTGATGTTGCAACATTTATACTCAAATATATTTATGGAAATTTTTTTTATACAATCTAAGTTGGAGGAATTTCTCCTATTTCAAATTCTTAAAACTACTAACAACTAATAAAATAAAAAAGTTTTAACTTTTTAAAACCTCTCCCAAGTTCTTGAGACTGTAAATGAGTCAAGCTGTTCGCAAGGCACTCGGTATTCAGCTCAATAAAAGCTCATTGGAGCTTGCATATTAAGCCCGTTTAATAAACAAGCCAAACTTCAGTTATATAAAGTTCAACTTGTAAAACTCGCAAACAAACTCGAACAAAAGCTTGTGAGCTAGCTCGTAAGTTTAATATTTAATAATTTAATGTTAGATATATAATATAGTATACATATGTATATTGTAAAAAATATTTTAGAAAATATATTCTTAGAATAAATTATAATTTTTATTAAATATATTAAAATTTATTTAGTAAATAATTTAATTTTAGTTTTTAATGTATAATTTTAAACAGCAAATTGATAATTGACCTAAAATTTTATTTTAATAGTTGAATAAAAAAATTTATTCATCAATTATTGTATAGATTTAAAAATTTAAACTGATGAATAAAATTTTAAAAATTTTTATTCAAACGTTAAAATTAAAATTTTTTTAAAAAATTATTTATAGGTTTAATAACTTTTAAAATTTTATAATTAGGTTATATATATATATATATATAGAGAGAGAGAGAGATAACCTAAAATTAATTTTTATTTGTTAGTATCCGTTAAAATTAATTTTTTATTAATTTATAGAACTTAATTGTACTAAAAGAAGTTACAAAATTTGATTGTATTCAGTAAATGTTCAATATGGTGTAAATTTTCAAAATACAAGTTTCAATTTGAAAAAAAAAAATCAAAGGGTCCAATATAAAACTAGTGCAAAATATGGAGGGGGGGGGGGGGGGGGGGGGGGTCCAATTAACACCTTTTCCCTTTTAATTAAATACTAAATTTTAATAAAAAAATTGTCCTTATAATATTACCTGAGTTCAATAAAATTAAGAAGTACAATTTCTTAATTTTGAAAGATGTTAAAGATTAGGGATAAGGTGTAAATTGGACCTCAACTATACCTTGAAGTTTATGTTAGACCTTAATATTTTTTTTTTTATTTCAATTGGACCTTAATCATTGAAAATTTTATAATGTTGGACCCTTCTTCAAAGAATTGTTGCAATTAAATCTTACAAAATCAAAGAAAAGTTTAACTTTAATGTTAATTGATAAAATGAATAACAATACAAATTAATAAAATTACTTTCAAAATAAATATTTATGAAGTTTTTATATTTTTTTATAAATTTTTAAGTTTATAGAAATATATTTTGTATTTTAAAAAAATTTAAAAAAACTTAAAAAATATTTTTTGTAGATCTAAAAATTTTAGATTCAAGTAATATGCAATTAAGAATAAAGAATTAAAAATTTTATATACACATAATAATTTTTCAAAATTTTTTAAATTTATAGAAACTTTTAAAATCGTAAAAAAAAATTTATATATTTATTAAATGTATATGGCTTCATGTTCCAAAAAAAAATATATGGCTTGGTTCTAAAATTTGTAGATATATAAAAATGATTTTTAATTTTTTTTTTAAATTTTCAAAAAAATATTAAAAAATGAATTTTATAAATTTAAAAATTTTATAAATTTAAAAACTTCATAAATGTATATTTTAAAAGTAATTTCATCAATTTTCATTGTTATTTAAAATGGTTTTTATCAATTAACATTAAAGTTCAACTTTTCTTTGATTTTTAGAACTTAATTGCAACAATTCTTTGAAAAATAGTTCAATATTATCCAATTTTCAAAGATTAAGGTCCAATTAGAATAAAAAAAAAAACATTAAGGTCAAACATAAACTTCAAGGTAAAGTTGTGGGACCAATTTGCACCTTATCCCTAAAGATTAATCACCTAAAGTTTAGGGGTGAAACTATGCATTCGGTCAAATCAAAATTGTCTCATATTTCTGGAAGGTACTTGTCATTCAGCACCTGAACAAATAGCTAAGCAGCTAACTTAAAATTCAAAGAAAATAAAAAAGAAAACGTTCTAACTTAGCCATTGAATAAAATTCCTATGAACCGTGAATGATCTATGCAAGAGATGGTCACCAAAGTTCTGAACCAAAAGCAGAGAAGCACTGTTGGAGTTCAAGTAGTATTCTTAATCTTTTGTTGACTGTTAGATGATATAAAGTTCAAAAACTGCAATAGCAATCGATAACTTGGAGCGTGCAGCTGTACCTACATGTGTTTCCATTTAGACTATGGCATATCCTGATCTTTAAGGAAACATACTTAGGACACCTGAAGTTTTATAAAAAAACATACGTAAGAACAAAGGATATTAACCCGGCAGGAGAAAAAACAAATGCAACAAAAGAATAAATAAGACAATTATCAAACAAAGAAACATCAGACAATTATCAACGCAAGCAACCACAACAGATGATGCTTTCAAAAATTTGTAATCGCAGTTTGGCATAAATGCTATTTGTAACACTAAGCATAAGATTCTTTCTCAAAGATGGTCATGTCCGAGATTATGCAAACTACTATTGACTAAATTTCTGAGCCAAATGTAAGCAGCAAATTCATTCAAACATATTATACCCATCTTCAACGATAGATTTACAATCCTGTAAGTAGCCATACTCTAGCTATAATGCACGTTAGGATTGTTCCATCCATAAGCGTGGTTGTAGTTGTGATCAGAAATAGCTGTAAGTGTAGAAAATCTAAAGATGCATTTTATTGCAATGCTTTCTGCTTGTTGGTTCCCTTATTTTATTTAAATTACTCTGTACTGAGGATGCCAAGGCCATAATAGATCACACATGATTTCATCAAAATTTATTGTCCTCAATATTCAAAAACTTCTTTTTTATTTATAAACTATCTACTTGGTCAATTTGGTAACCATGAATTTAGACTTCCAACAAGCAAGATGCATCCACCAATTTGCCAGCACTGACCTGCTGCTCAGTATAAATTGTCGATATTATTTCCAGAATCATAGAGCTAAATCCATGGCAATAATGGTGGCATTTCCATATTCTTAGGTTGTATATGGATTAGTTATGTAGAGGGAGTACCAAAACATACCAACCTAAGCACAATACACGCATTCTAAACTTAATGTCCAAAATCAACGTGTAATAGAAACTACGGGTTATGAATCAGGCAAAAGTATCATTCTCAACAAAAGAAAATCAGCAATCATATACATAAGGATCTCGTATAGGTAAGTTAGCAAATAAATGAAACAGAACTTGTAGGAAATTCAGCATAATCCAATGGTCAGTGTTTACCTTTATTAACACTATACATTTTACTCATTGTCACAACGCTCCAAAGCCATAAGGTGGCCACACCTGTTGACAAAAGAGAAACAAAAATGATTCACATCTTTTATCATGAATCAATAGCAATGTTGAAAGAAAATGAGTTCAAAAGAGACAACATAAACTTTTTGGGTATAACAGCTAACATGAGAACCACCGGTTGCTATATAAACAATAACATAAAAACTCATCATACCATGATCAGAATGCACAAAAATTGTTCGCAGATTATTAACAACACAAGCTCACTTGATTCTGATGATACCAATTATTTTCCCCATGTGATTGGTGAGATTTGAACACACGAGTTAAATAAAACCGAGAATTACCAAAGCTCAATGCACATATGCTAATTATTCAGAACATCATTTTGGACAAATAAATAACCTAGGATACGCAGTTATCCACTCTGGATCACCTATCTTCCAAATTATGGATCATAATTTTTCAGTAACACAAGAGCTTCAAAGTCCCTCCTGAATCCGCAAAACTTTGATAATTTATAAATTCACAATTTTTTTTTACTTTTAAATTTTAAGCCTAGGATTTAGTTTTTGCATTAATAACAATTGGGTCCCTGTCACTCAGCTTCAAAATGAATCAACTCATGGCCACCGAAGTTCAATTTTTTACACTAGAACACCTAAGTTATACATTAATAACAATTGGGTGACCCTAATTGGATTCCAGCCACTCTCAAATTTGGGGTAAATTTTTTAACATAAATTGCTATGAATTTTACCACATCTTATTTTCTCTCCTCCAACTCAGGTAAACACTTAACCTCTCTCCCTCAAAAAATCTAATACCTTAGACCATAAAAATGCCACAAAATTCAAGATAAACGAATGCATACAAACTGGAAGGAGAGGGACGAGCAGCCAAGGGAAGTTGAACCAGTAGTCTAATCACCTTGCGTGCTAGCTATAGCTAATGCGGAGATAGCAAAAGAAGAAGAAACAAAGAATCTGGATAACTCATACCCGATGATGGCAAGACTATGAGCAGATGGGAACAGTTTAGGGCTTAGGAATTTAGAAATGCAGATATGATGTTTTCCTTCATTTCCCAACCAGTGCAGAACAGTACCAGTTCAATTATGGTCCCATCTGCTTATTTATAGTTATATTTTTGTTTTTATTTTAAAGTCCTCTTTTTGTTTCATTCAACATCTTTCCATTTGAGTATCTGAACTTCTACAGTAGACAACATCTGTTTACTTGATAATTTAAGTCAAAATGACCAATCTTTCAAAGAAATTCACACGCATGGTTGTTAAAACCATGAGTTGAAATTGCCTTTAAATGGTGTCTCTAAACAGTAGAATCATATAGATTTTATGAATTCACAGTTTTATCTATTTGGATTTTTTATTTATAATAAAATATAAATTTATATTAACAAAGATTTAGCTTTGATAAAAATTTATACTTCATTGCGGTAAAAAAATGAAATAGCAAGATGATGTACCAAAGTTATGGAAAATTGGAGGCCATTGAACATTTGCATGCTTTAGGACCCATAAAAAGTTTAAGAACAATCTTCTCAAGTTGTACTGTTTATACATTCAAACTAAATATGTATTCTGTAGCTGGTGATGAAGCCCAAAATATAAACAATATCATCTCTCTATAATGTAGAATCGAAACATATTAGTTCCACATTATAAAACCTGAAACTGCTCATACATTCATAAACAAGATATAGTTATACTGTATCAGTTTGGTGAACTTTAACGAATGTCTCCCGAATTTCAGTTTGACAGACTCATAATTACAAGCATCAATAGCGAACTGAATGAAATGTATGAAAATATTGCTGGATATCAAGTAATGCAGACAACAAAAGGACTTAATTTCTAATCATTTCCATAGGCGGATGGCAGTTCTAAAGATTGGAGAAATAAATTAACAACACGAAACTAGTACTTTGACAAGAATCAACATCAAAACACAACTAATGAGCAGATTATAAGAACAGCAGTTAAACATTTACCCTCAAGAATGCTTTGCCTTGAATGAGACCATAGGGAACAGGCCCAAAATGCCTTGAATCGCTGGAAGCATACATATTATCCCCCTGGATCCAAACATGCCCCTTTGGGACCTTCAATAGAATCCAAATACCAACATGACTTCAAATTCTAAGCACTAAACCACCACTGACATAAAATTAAAAAAGACCACTCATACATAACCAAGAGGGTTGAAAAAAATACCACAACGGTGCGACAAACATCACTAACGGAGGGATTCGGCAAAAAAGTAACAGCATCACCGGCCATGCCTACAATACGTTTGGTGACAATTCTTTTAGGATCAGAGGGTGATCGAACAAGCACCACATCACCTGGACCTACTTTCCCCAATCGATGAGACAAGTGTTCCACTAACAAGACATCACCAGAGAGATTCAGCGTCGGCAGCATACTTGGTCCGTACACCTGAAAAACGATGATGATTAGAACCCATATAAATAAGGAAGAAGAAGAGAGAAAAGACAGGGAGAGGGAGCGAATACTAGTGTAGTTGAGCATATATAAGTGTTGGTGACATGAAGCAAACAGAGGAATTTTGCTACTGCAGATGTTTGAGCTAATGCTTCTTTCAGTATACTTCGCCATTGACTCATATCATAGTGTATGTCAATAAGCTGCTTCTTTTTGTTTGTTGGCAAATTCTAAAATTGGAATAGCGCCGTTGAGCCAACTCCAAGGCGAGGGCTTAATATTAGTATATGGGATAATTACATAAAAAAGCCCCAACCTTTTGTATGTCTTTCAAAGTAATCCCCAAGACAATTTTTTTTACTCGTAACCTCCAGTTTCCAGACTGTTTCAATTTCAGCTACCCATTGCATGAATTAATAGAGAGCTGACATGGCAATTCAAGAAATTCATTTTTTCAGTCTGCAACATCAAGCAGGGCTCATAAAATGATGAGTGAGCTGGTGACTCACGGATACATAATGCCTAAATCCTTAAACGACATAATACATATCCAGCCACCTGAACTTCCCACGGCTAATTATTTTGCCCCTTATACTTTCACTTTTGCCAAATTGACATCTAAACTTGCCTGTAACCTTATTTATAAACACCTCTCTGCTTTGTTGGCAAATTGTGTGTGATTAATGTCCTTGTCATGTGTGAAGAGAAATAATATGCAGAGATAGAAATGGTTTTTTTATATCTAACAGTCTTTTTTCTTAATTTTACATCTTCTTCCTCCTCATGTTCTTCATTCTTCTTAATTTTACATCTTATTCCTTCTTCTTAATTTTACATCTTCGTCCTCGTCCTGTTCTTCAATCTTCTGTGTTTTCGTTGTTATAAAACCTTCCAAATAGAAGGCTAATGTGTAACTTTTGTGCTTTCACTTAGTAATAATGAAAACATAGAAGATATACTATGATCAAAGAAGATCAACCCAATCCACTGAAATCTAAGTTGATTTAATTTAACTAGAAAAAAAAATTAACCATAGCGTTTACCAGGAAAATGAAGAAGCAACGAAGAATTCTCTAATCGACAGCCGCACTCCATCAGAGAGAACCACAGCAGCGGACCACCACTGTCAGATCTAATAAAATCTTTCGCTCCTCAAAACAATCCTTCAAGCTCTTTTTATAGTTCATATCTCTTACTTCAGTTTTAGCTTTTAATTCTAATTCTAAACGAAACGGATTGGTTACCTCTGCTTCTGCTTCTACTTCTCCTAATCTCTTCATATCCACCCTCGCATTCTGCAGAGCTACTCATCATGGACATAGCAGTAGCTGATGATGATATCTGCTCAGTAGCAACTACAAATCTCTGTGGATTCATTTTTTGCTTTTCGGAGGAGGACGGAGATAGGCATGAATGGATTGCCGGAGACAATGTGAATCGGGTGGCGAAAAAACATGCTCCGGTGGCTGCTGCCATGATGTAGTATTACTATAACTATTATGTGTAGTGTAGTTTTATGTTGGTGATGAGCGAGTGAATATGGCGGGGCATTTAGTTGGGAGAGAGATTTCAAGACTTTAAAGAAACACAAAAGATATATAACAACGAAAACACATAAGTAATTTTCATTAATTTTTGGAGGGTCTTGCAGTGGTCGGTCGCAATGATAGAGGAGCCATTGTTCATGGAATAACACAGCAAAAGAAATCCTTGTCTCCATTAGTAGCAGAAGCAGAGGCCTTGCTGCTTGGAATTGATTTTGCTTTATCGTTCCGCTGCTTAAGATGCATCTTCGAAATGGACTCCTTGTTATTGTTTCAGGCTGTGACTGATGCAACAGAAGCCCTGTGGAGCATAACTAATATTGTACAATCTATTCTCTGTAAAAAAGTTTGGTTTTGTAGATGTTTGTGCTGGGTGGGTCACTAGAAAGGTAAATGTAGTTGCAAATAGAGTAGCTCAATATGTGACTGCCGGTTGCCTCCCGCAAAACTGGGTTTGTAATATCCTAGAACAGCTTCTTGTGCTTTGTTAATAAAAGAATCAGTTTGACTAAAAAAAATAGGAGTTAGAGGTTTTAAGCTTCACCACAGCAAAAGTCAGCGAGATTAAGAAGCATGTGCTAGATTTATTCATCACACCTCTTGACACTTGTTTATAAATAAGGTTATAGACAAGTTTAGGTGTCAATTTGACAAAAGTAAAAGTATAGGAGCAAAATAACCAATCATGGCAATTTCAGGTGGCTGAATATGTATTATGCCATCCTTAAACACATCTCTTCTTTTTCCTCTTCCTCTTCTTCACCTGACTCATTTACAATTAATCAAACTCAAATGGACTCAAGAAAGTTTACTTTACTAGTTATCTATAAATTTTAACATTTTACAAGAAACAAACTCTCCTCCTTGTCGTTATCTTTTTCTTCTTTATTGCTAAAACAATCATCCTCGAAATTATCTTTTACAACATCCTCAATGTTTTATAACTTTAGGAACTGTAACAACCGACCATCTACCAATGCATCTCACACTTTATTTTCAGACTCATCATTTATAGGAACTGAAATTGTCAAGTGTCTATGTCAAGTTCATTTATTGAAGAATCTTCTCTATCATCATCTGTAATCCTTAGCACTACAATTTTTGTCACCCTTTATAATTGTTAGTGTTATGCCCTAGGGCAATTATATAATGGTCATACTTTGACTTTATCATATTTCTATTTTAATAATAAAGAGGCATTTTTATTATTACTGGCTAATTCTAGTGTTATCTTTGATTAGTTAATTCTACTAAGATCATCAAGTACGTGACTTGATAGTAAAACTCTTAGATGATACTTGAATTCTAATCTAAATATCCCTAGTCGATTATTGTTGTGGGAACAACAATGAAACAAAGACTAGTATGAGGTTGACTGATGATTAAGTTTTACTGATTATGTATATGAGATAATAAGCCAAACTCATAGGTACATATTTAGAGAAATGATGTACTAGATCCACCCGCTATGAGAATACCATAGGTGATTCTCATCACAATAGTATTATTTGAGTCCTCTAACCTGAGATCACCATGGTTTCCTACATGAGAAGTTTTGTATTTTAACACATCCCTACACCATACTTTAACCGGATGGTAAAACAGGTTGTGATTGGATATAGAATGAGTTGTGTAAGGAATGCGAGTGATTAAGATGGAATTTATCCCTCAGTTATTTTGAGAAGATATTTGTTGGGCCCCTCGATGAGTTAGACTGAAGAGAAATGCATGGCCATGCTAGAATGATAAAGAGTTATTGGTATCAGTCTACTTGGGATCAAGAAACAATATGATTGAACAATATAAGGATGACATAATCCATGCCTTATGTTCAATTAGGATATCATGTAATAAAAGGACTATAGTACACACTGTGTATTAGGTTATGTCGGATTATCGACATTCACATAACTTGGGTAGTCATAATGTCTTGCTAGAGACCAATTATGACTTGTGGGCTAAAATGGAAATTTTAGGCCTGCTAGCAACGTTATGTGAACCTACAAGGTCACACACTTAGAACAGCCCCAAAGCAGACTTGGTTTAATAAGCCCAATAATTATCTCTATGGAAAGATTAAATAAATAAGTAAATATATATATATATATATATATATATATATATATACGGTAGTATTTATTTATTTATTTCCTAATTTATTTTAGGTAAGAGTTATCTAAAATAAATAGGAAATGATTCTAATTTGGAATTAGAATCAAAATAGAAAAAGGAAGTTTAGACTTACGAAAACTATTTTGGTAAGTGGAGATGTATGAAACCCTAGAAAAGATGGCTATATATACATCTTATTCTCTAGGGCTAGTGGAGATGTATGAAACCCTAGAAAAGATGGCTATATATACATCTTATTCTCTAGGGTTTACCAAGCTTATGCTAAGCCACTTTTTCTCCTCCTTCTTCCTACACTTTTTTTGTGAAAAGAAAATACATAGAGAGTTTTTTTGTTGTGGGACAACAAAGGTTCTAGCAGACCTACTTTGCTTTGGATCACCTAGTTCATGTGGATACCGTAGAGGGCATGACCTTTTGGTGACATCTCAATCCGACAAAAAGTATACGTAAAGCTCGAGGTAGGGTGTCACCAGTGTGAACCCCCTCTTATCCTTCCAATAATCTTGCCTTAAGATTGTCTTGGTAAGTGATTGGAAACCCTCTCAATTAATCTACTTCGAATTACATGGAGTTCTATGGGAAGCTAAAAGATAATACTGTAAGTTTCATGAAGACATCCAGAGGGGGTGCTTTTTTTTTCTTGTGCTGTAGTTTTATTGACGTTATATTACTGACATAGAGCTATAAGAGTATCCTAAGTTGATTAGAATTCAACTTTTAAAGACCTAATTTGCCTCTAACTTAAGCAAGGACGAATTATGACTATACAAAAGGGACCATTAGATGTGGAAACATGACAATCATTCGTAGTATCATAAAAATTCTTCATATTCTTAATTCATATTCATAAGGATTCAAGCAAGAAGAATTTCAACATTCAAATAAGCTATTGAAGTCGAAGAATTGGGGGATTCTAAACTCTTTACAACCATGTTAGGCTAGATTTTTATTATGCACTAGGAAGGATCTCAATAGCATTGGGAATGTATTAACTACTTTTTTTTTCCTTAATTTAAATTTGATTTCTTGCATATGGATTTTAAATTTGTGCTTAATGATATTCAATGTATAGTTAGGGTCAAGTCATGTTGAGACTGAGAGGTGATGCATGCTTTGTGTTTAAAGATATGTATGTTTCGAACTCTCTACCCCCATCTACATATTTAATTAGCCAACATCTTAACACATATTTTTGAGTTCAATAAAACAAAAAAAATGATAGAATGACTAATTTTTATTCAGCAATTACGCTATATAAAACCAACAGTTAAAGAACTTCCTACTAGAATTTTCATGTGTCCATTATGTCTTTTGCAGGTGCTTTAAATTATTTATGGCCTTCACAAATATAATTACAATACAAATCGGATCATTTTGTTGTAATATTGAGTTGATCTTCTTCTATAATGATATGATGTTAATGAAGATGTCATTGGAAGAAATTGAAAAGAAAAGTTAAAATAGGGAGGAATAGTTAAAGAATAACAAAAAGAAGTAATTTTTTTCTCTTTTTTTATACTTTTTGTGAAATTCACTCATCCAAGCAAAGAAAAGAAAAAAAAAGGGGACTAACGGTCAATTTGCCCCCTAAACCTTTCACCCAGGTTCAAATTAACCATTTTGGATTTTTTAGGGTCAATTTGGTCACTGACTTTTTCAATAAAAGTTAACTTGCCCCTAAGTATTACAATCAGCTTCTTATTTTTTTTTTTTACAGATAAACAAAACCCCCTAACAAATTACAAATACCACCATAAATATAATTCTAAAATTAAAAATTTTCAATTGATTTTTTTTTCTAAAATAAGTACTTATTTATTAACTATTTAAAAAAATCGTGAAGGTATATAGGACTTTTATTTATCTATCAAAAGTTAAGGAGCTTATTATAATATTTAGGGGTAAGTTGATCATTTTTAGAAAGTTTAGTAGCTAAATTGACCTTTAAAGGTCAAAAATTGTTAATTTAACCATGGGTAAAATGTTCATAGGCCAATTTGACCTTATTCCAAAAAAGAAAAAAGATTGTTGAGCATGGTTTGATGAAGGGCCAAAAAGTGGATAATGAAAAGATAAGGGTCACATTTGCCTTAAAAAACATGGAATAAAGTTCAATTTGGCCCTTTAACTTTTCGTAAAAAATTAATTTGCCCAAAAATGACTTTTTTTAGCAATTCAGCTCAATACTTGCCCAAATGGGTTATTTAAACCCACTTTTTGTCTTTTCACCAATAATAAAAAGTGTGTGAACTGAATTAAAAAATAGTTAATATAAATATTATCATCAAATTAGAAGAATAACGACAATAAAATGACAGTTAAATGAAAATCAAAGTAGTGGTAGCTATGATTTTGTGATTTACATAATCCCGAAGGCCATTTTCAGCATATAACAGTGCAAATATACATCAAGGCTTGAACACAACTATAATCCAAAATTGATGGAGATTGTAGTGTTAAATTGCCATGGCCATGTCCACATTCCAACACATGAAAATGAAGAAACTAATTAGAAATGGAACAAACTTCCTTATAGAAGACACATTGCAGTATATGCAACCAATTCAATCTCTTATGAAAAATTAAAATTTCCCTTCTATAATACATCAAACTTTAAGTAAACCACTAATACATAGCCAATAAGAAACATTGACTTGTTCCATCAAGTTTTCCAGGAAAAGCTCAAACTTTTACAACATAAATCAAATTGGTTGAAAGAATCATATAATAAGAAGCAAAATTTATTTCAATTTCATGTCATTAGGAACCCCATGAAACAAATGCATCACATTTCATCAAATTCTAAAGCAAAACAACACCAAGGCCACAAATCCTCAAAAATATTGAAAACCAAATAAATATATTCAAAAAAGGACACAACCTATATCACAAAACCAATGATCTAAGGCTTGTAAATAAAAAGACTCGTGTATGCAAGTGCATGTGTGTTTAGGGAGAAAGAGATTGACATAAACCCAAAAATTCTCTTTTACGTTCAAGAATAGGAGTGGAGTGAAAAAGGGCCGCCCGAAGTTGAAAACAATTGCTTTGCAAGTTAAAAATTGTTGCTTTTGAGCAGGTATATATCATTTCTCTGCAATTGAAAATTGAAAAATTGTGAAAGCTGCAGTCTTTGAAGAACACTGATAATATTGGTTAGCCTCACATTGGCGAGTCACTGGTTCCATAAATTAGCAGAATAGGTGTTGTTTATTCTTTCTTTTTTTTTATTAACCAATTGATAAAAACAACATAGAGAAAATCTTTAACAAAAGAGAGAGGAGACACTAGCAAAAAATCTCACAAACAACGCTCAACCAGAGAGAGCAACCTAGCCATTCGAAGAAAGGACAACATCTTGGAAGAACTGAGAGTGTGCAGTCAATCTATAGTAAGGAACATCATAACTTATGAGAGAAATTAGGAAGAGAGACATAAAAATTAGGGATTTCTCATAGAGAATGAGATATTAAAATCTCTTTTAGCTTTATATTATTTATTATTATTTTTGAAATGTTAACCAATGCATGTTTTACACGCTGAATAGAAGGATAGAATATAAATTTAAAGGAAAAATTACAAATTTGGTGTCTCAATTTTTGTGATTTTTCTATTTGAGCGTTTGAATTTTTTTTTTTTTTTTGCAATCAAATGTCTGAACTTTAGAAAAGTATATCAATGTAGTGTCTACAACATATTTAATGTTGTCTGGGTGATGAATCAAATCAAACATGACCCACTTTTATCCCAGTTATTAGTCATGTCATGTGCCACGTGTATTGCATTATTTAAAAGATAAAATTAAGATTATTAAAGATTATAAATTGATAAAAATAGCCTCAACATTAACTTCAGCCGCAAACATTGAGAGTAAGGGTAATTTTATTCTTTAAATAATACAATACCTGTGGCAAATGACATGGTTAATGACTGGGATAAAAGTGGATCCCGTTTGATCTAACTGAGCATCCAGTCAACATCAAATCGGCTTGAGACACTACATGCTGTGCTTTTCTAAAGTTCAGACACTTGATTGCAAAAAAAAAAAAAATTCAGACACTCCAATAGAAAAATCACAAAAGTTGAAACACCAAATTTGTAATTTTTCCTAGATTTAAATGATCAATTTTGAGTAAGTATTGGGCTAAATTGCCAAAAAATGTCATTTTAGGGCAAACTAAACTTTTACAAAAAGTTAAAGGCCAAATTAGATTTTATTCCAAAAAACCTTAAGGTCTATGTGACTTTTTGAAAAACCTTAAAATCGGTTTTTATAGGAAAAACTATTAGTTATATCCTAAACTTTGAACCAATTATCAATTAAATTCTAATATGAAAGTCATTTTAATTTGGTCCTTCAACTTTATGAATTGTGCCAATTTTATTTGAAGGACCTAATTATATTTTTAAAAATCAATTTTAGATCCCTATAAACCAAATTTGACATTTATTAATTTTTTTACACTTATTAAATTTTTTATGATCTTTTCTTATAAGAAAAAATAAAATGTAAGAAAAATATTTTTAAATTCTAAGTTTGTCACTCTTGACATAAATTTAAGAATTAATATCTAAATATTTTCATAAACTTTTATATTCTTCACCAAAAATCCTTAAATTATAACTATTTTAAAATTTACTTCTCAACTTTTAACCGCATTATTTAAAAATTTTTCTAGTATAGGTTGAACCAAAAAAGTATGAGGTGAAAAAATACATAGAGAATGTTAAGATACTAAAAATATTAGTTACGAATATAAAATATTTAATTTTCTCACAATAAGAAAAATACAAAAATTAAATTATTATATAGTGATAATTAAAAGTGCTTACTCTATTTTTTTTATTTTTATTAATATTAGTATATATAACAAATTGATTCACAAGTTATCACTTTTTTATTATTATTTTTAATTGATATATACAAGTTAAAATTTTATTTTTAACTTGAATCAAAAAAAAATTTTCTTAAAAAAGGAAGAAAAATTGAATAACTATCAAATTTATTTCATAGGAATCTAAAAGAAATTTTTAAAAATACAATAAAATCATTCAAATAAAATTGGATAGAATTTATATAATTTATCAAGGGGTAGAGATTTTTTCACTCCCTCTATTTATAAATACACTCCATTTGAATCTTTATATTATATACAATGACTTTAGTACCCTTCAATTAAAAATTATACTTCTATCAACTTAGTTAATATTTGTAAAATGTTTCTTTTAATTATTTTATTTTATATTAATTTTTCACTACATGTAATATTTTTAGTATTATATTCTACCATTTTATTAAAAACGTATACAAAAATTTAAAATTAAATTCACCATTAAATTTTTTTTATGTTGTATAATACCATTTTATTAAGCAATTTAATAGAAAACTTAAAATTAAATTCATCATTGAAATTTTTTTTTACAATGTATAAACAGTTGGAATGTTAATACAATTAAAAATTAATATTTCACAGCTACATTCATAAAGAAATTTACAGGTTTTTAATAAAATTTTAGCAATATAAGTTGATCACAAAAATAAAATAATATGATAAATTAATAAAATTATAAATAGTACTTATTTACATTCAAGTTATTAATTTTGGCCATGTATACATAATTAAGTTAGTATTAATTTTTGTGGAAAACATACTTTTTATAATTTAATGAAATAGTAAAATATAATTATTTTGCATTAAAGATAATTAAGACATTTAAACTATAAATAAAGTCAAAGTGAAGTGTAATTATCAATAGGAAGAGTGCAAAAATTTCTACCCTTTATAAAATTAAACGAGCAAATTAAAATAATTTTTAAAGTAAAATTTAATTAATAATTAACTTAAAGTTTAGATAGAATATATCATTTCCCTTTTTTATACCTTTTTCCAACTAGTAAATATTGAAAAATTAATCAATTTTCTGCCGCTTAAAAAAGTTAGTTAAGTAGTCAGTGAGAGAATAGTCAAGTAGTAACTTCTCTTCAAAGATATCATGAAGTGTAGGGTTCGATTTCTACCTTTGTTAATTTAAAAAGGAGGGTTGCCCTCCTCTTATACAGTCCACTAATACTAAAGTTATATGACATTCCAATTTATATAAAAAAAAAAATTAGTCAAGCAGAATTTGTTTCTCAAAATTGTTAACATCATATTAGTCATTTTTTAATATTTCGGTCAAAATATTTTTGGCTAGAATCTATCAAAAGGATTTTCAGTTATTTATATAAAATAAAGATTTTGCACTTTATTTATTAATTTCATATTTAATATATTTGGAATATAAATGTAATATTAATCTTTAATTTGCAATAATATTTTTTGACAAAATGTTTTTAACTTGCATAAATATATTATATGATAAAAATGCTTTTTATTTTTATGTGAATAATCAAAATTAACTATTGTTGGATTTAAACGATAAAAATAAAAGGCTATCAATTTTTTTGGTTCTTTTAGGATGCGTTTGGATGCATGGATTTGGATTTGAGATTTGGATTTCAAATCATAAATTTCAAATCCTATATTTCAAATCTATGAACTTTAAAATATCTTGTTTGGATGGTGTAAAAAATTTGAGATCCTACATTTCAAAGTCTTTGTTTGAATTACTATTTAATCATTATATTTGAATTTAAAACTAAATTAGCCACTCAATTTTTGTGATGGTACACTAAATATTTTTTATTGTAATTTTTTTAAAATTCTCTATTTTTAAATTCCCCAAATATATTATAACTTTTATGAAAAATAAATTATTTTTAGTTTTTATTATTCAAAGATTAAAAAATTACTAAGTTTTTACATATTTACAATTTAAAAAAATATATTTATACATTATTTAAATAAAATAAGAACTATATATGTGTAAATTATTTTTTAATTCT
>CATIWM010660208.1:0-11905 GCA_949671775.1 Mallotus repandus
GTTCTTTCTCTCTAGTTGTAATCCTTAATCCCTTTCCTCGTTTTTTTTTTATTTTGCTTACTTGTTTATTTTGATTATCTCTTGCATGCTTGTGTGCTACGTGCTACGTGTTATATGTTTAGTTGCTTACTTGCTCACTTATTTATTATGTGCTGAATATTCGTCAATCCAATTATCCCGCGCTTTATTTCCAATTTAAACTGACTAATGATTGAGTGTGGTAAAATGCATCATAAAATTGAAACTAAGGTAAAGTAGTGAATGGATAAGCAACATGTGTAATAAGAAATAGGATAAATAACTCCTACCCCCCGAACCTAGATTTTCTGGTTAAGGAAGTGGATTTTTAGTTCACTTTCTCCCTAACTACTCCAATCTATAAAGCCTATTCAGGCATACCCTCCCAATAGCAATAATAACAAAAACTGGTAGAAGGTCGCCATTAGCCTGTGTGACCTGATGCTATAAACACATTGATTATTGATCGTGAACTTGAAACTTCACCGATCATAAGTTTTTGGCGACTCCACTGGGGAAAACTGATTCGAGGGGTATGAATGAAAGACTGTTTCTTATTATACATGACTTGTTTATTCACCTTCATAATAGCATAACTACATTTCATTACACTCACCACATGCTCCTTGGTCCCTAAACCCTTGATAATACTGGATGACATTGCCACCATAATTCCATTTGAGTCATGAGGCGACGAAGATAGGTATTACCACCTTTAGCCTTTACTCGATCAAGAAAAGCTACAGGGCTTACAGTGACGGGACTCGACTCCCAAGTCCAAAATGGGGTACATTTTTGCTCGTGTAGGTAAAAGAAGGCTAGACTCTCTGACTGGAGTCTGTAACCCTTGTCATATGGGGGCATTCTCGCTAAAGGAACCCTTAGCCATAAGCTTAATGCAACTCATATAAATAAACTAGTAGAAATCTCCCCTAGCATCCCATCTAGCTCTTACAAGCTATCTTTGTCTTGATGCTGTCCATTTGACTTAATATTCATAAATGATACGACATCTCTAGTGTCTGCCATCATTTGCTGTCATTATGTCTATCTTCATAAACTATCCATGCTTAGATTCATGTGATCCTCGTTTACCTTGTATAAGCCCGATGCATAAGGAATGAAAAGAATCATACACCTTAGTTTGGATAGTCTATAAGGACTGACAAATAATGACATCATTTGATGATGGAACCTATAGAAGTCATCCATTTGTCCTTATTAGATCAAGTGGATAAATCAAGAGTTTGACTAAATTGTGGACACTCATGCTGAGAAAATCAAATTGTAAACTATCAAGTGAAACCTTCATGTCTCTTGGTAAACACACTAAATGTTGATGAAAGGAACATAAACTTGGATCCCTTCTATTGACTATAGTTCATACGCTCGCGAGCGAGCATGAGCTATAGACACCATTTGAGACCTAATAATTAGGCCTCTCATTGACATAGTGTAGTTACCTTGAGTACATTTGGGCATTGCTCCCTAGTTTACCTCTTGTGTTTGATCATAATGAATGGCAATAACCTAGTTTGAGAGCGAAACCATAGTCCCCCGATGGCTATGATTCAAAAGCCCACCTAGGACATAATTCTCTACCGTGTGGAGTAATAAGGTTAGAAGGAGAGATTGCTTGTGTTTGGTTTGTTCATTTTACAAGTTTCATGCTAACCTTGTTTATTCGTTTTGTTTTGTTTCTTATACAAACATACATACACATAGGATTTTGCATCATGTACTAACTCACAGTATTCTTGCAGCCATTTTGCATCACCATATTAGTAAGGTTATAATTGTCACACCATGTATACACGTTAACCCTTCTCTTTTATAAAATTCATCACATCACGCATGCATGCATCATCCTTTTATCATCCTAACACACATACTTGTGCTGAAACATAGCTCCTCAAAATTCCCATAGATTTAAAGGTGCTAAGGACGCCAGCACTAGTCCTACTATTCCCATGATTGATCCAGCTTAAGAGACAATGGCTCAGAATACAAAAGAACAGTTAAGAGATGCTCTCAAAAAATTGATATGTGATGGGACTTTGTTTGACTTTCTAAAAAAAGAGATGAAAGCTACAATGGAATAAATGATCCACAAGAAAGGAGATCAAAGAGAAGCTTCCGGGTCAGTTAACGCAAAGATTGATAAAGGTAAGAGTAAAGTGCCCACCCCAGGATTGTTCATTGAGGATGATAAGTATTATCGGGCTATAAAAGGAAAAATTCCCTAACCACTTTCTAAACTAATAAATCTAACAAACTCTGAGCCATTGGAGGAGGTCAAGATACTGGCTAATAGGATAGCTCAGCTTGAGTTCTCACTCAAAGAGAAGAGTGCCATAAGAAGCCATGACTACATCGACCTCTTATTGTTTAAGGATGAACCTCTGCCTGAAGATTTGAAACTACCAAACTTCACTAAGTTCAATGGTATTGGGGATCCCCAAGTCCACTTCAGATAGTATGCTACTTTTATGGCTTCTACAAAGTTGACTGAATATTAAATCGTGAAGTTTTTCTTCACTTCACCAGAAGAAGGACCAAGAGCATGGTTCTTTGACTCGGAAGACAAGATAAAATATGACTGGATGCTTCTTACTTAGAAATTCATCAAGCAGTATGAGTACAATACTCAGTTGGATGTCACAAGACATGACTTAGAGACTATTAGACAAAAAAGTGGTGAGAGTTTCTCTAACTACATCGCTTGATAGAGAGGAAAACCTACCCTGATAATGTATAGGTCTCCAGAGGATGAGCAAATAAAGATGGTAATTAAAGGAACCCTACCTTACTTCTGTAAATAAATGCTATTCATCCACTACCCTACCTTTAAAGCACTTCACTAAGCCAACATTAGAATTGAGGATGAAGAGATCTCCCAACCTAAAAATCCCTACCAAAAACCAACACAGCCTACTCAAAACACCTATTTTATTGAAATAAACCTTACTATCAGTGCCCTAAGAAACCATAAATACTCAAACTTCAGCCTACCTTTGTCTAAAGTATTCCAAAGGCTCCAACAAAAAAGGCCTTCTCAAACCACTTAAACCAAAACCTCTACCAAATCCATTGCCTGCTCGTATTTAGCCCAACCTTTACTACCACTTCCACTAAATGCTTGGCCACAATACTGATGACTGCTACATCCTAAAAGACCAAATCTAAGACCTTATAGATTCTGGCAAGATTAAAGACCCTGAAAAATAGCTCAATATTAAAACCAACCCTTTACCTAACTACCGAAACACACCACCACTAGCATCCTATGCCATGTCCTTGGGATTGCTTAAGTCCTTTATTGAGAACTCCATTCAAGACACTCTGGAGAGTGAGAAAGAGAAACTTAAAAAGGAAGAAAGAAAATTCTTAGCAATACAGGAGGTAGATTTTGTGGGTATGATCTGCAACTCGAGTGATGATGAGATGGATCCTTCCACTTGCCAGTATACATCCATGCTTCCTACTTGCACACCTCATATAATGATGCAAAGGTAGCTAAGTTAGATAACAATAAGAAGAGTTAGGGAAGTTATCGATGGCGAAGGACCAGTTGATTTCGAGGAGGAAGGAGAATCGAAGGAAAAGAAAGAAGTTTAGGATTTGTTGGGAACCATCTGGAAAGTTCAACTTCAAATAAAAATACACTGCTTCTCCTTTAATTGTGATAAAAAAGGAGGATATTGTACCCTTCGGATGGGGAGCGAATTTTGACGAAGAAGATAGGATTGTCATTGTCCAGATTTTAGCCATGCCAAGCGTAATAGGGATCAATATATGGTACGACTTCGATGAAGAACCATCTATTAATCATGTGACCAGAAGTGGGAGAGTGTACCAGCCTACTGAGAAAGACACGGTAAAAGGGAAGGAAATTGCTAAGGAAGTTACTATAAAAGAAAGTGAGCCTACCGCTCATATAGAAGAAGATTCAGTCCTGAAGTAGCTCAGAAAAACTCAAGCTCAAGTAAGCATTTGGGATCTCTTGATGAAATTAGAGAAACATTGGAATGCTCTGGCACATGCTTTGGATGATACGCACTACTTCCAAAACCCAGCAATGTTATTTCCTTCTCTGATAGTGATCTCCCACTAAAAAGGAAAGCTCATAACAGACCTCTATTCATCCAAGTGGTCATGAGAGCTAAGAAGACATCATGCATCATGGTTGATGATGGGTCAGTTGTTAATGTCCGCCCACTTAGGCTACTCCATAAGTTTGGGATACTAGTTAAAGAACTTGAAGCATCTAACTTTATAATCAGGGCTTATAATGGCTCCAATAAGAAAGTAGTAGGACCCTTCAAGGCGACTGTTACTGTGCAAGAGATTAAGTCTGTTGTGGAATTTACAGTACTGGATATCTCGCCTACATTTGCTCTACTGTTAGGAAGACCCTTGTTCCATCCAATGGGAGGAGTGCCATCCATTGTGCACCAAAAAATCAAGTTCCCACTTGACAAAAAGGTAGCCACTATCGAAGCTGAGACTAACATTCTGGTTGTATACATAAACGTAACCCCTCTGACATTTCAAGTATCAGTGATCAATAAAGACTGGGTCAGTCCAAAGATGACAGCCATGATGAAGAAGATGAGTTATGAACCAGGAACTGGGCTAGGAAAGAAGAATTGGATTTCAAAACTGTCAAACTTCAAGGGATAGACTAGTAAGCAAGGACTGGGGTACGATCTGACTGCAAATAAGGGAAAGAAGACTACTTTCATTTTTGAGGGCCTCTTTAGGTACCGAGGTTAGCCTGAGGAATGAAAATGCAATGAGATCAAGAAACTAGGTTTTGAAATCTTTATTAATGTGATCAACAAGATGAGGAAAGGACAAAATCATATTGAAGAAGAAGGAATCATCCCTGTTGCTGAGATTGAACAGGTTTTAGAAAGTATAAGGTTAAAAATTGAAGCTCCTAGATACGTCGACATTACAGCTCTCATCGAGTCCAGCATAGAGCATATCCTATTTGATGGCACACCTAATCCTGATGACATTGTATTGCTAATCTCTTTGAGTCTTTTTATATACCAAACTCAAAGTATGATGCAATGAAATCTAATTTTGCTTATTTGTGCAATGTTTTTTATGATAATGATGAGCATTTCATTGAATCTTGCATGAGCACATTTGACATTCATTCCATTAACACTAAACCATTTAACATGGGCACAGATGAAAATTCTCATATATTGCATATTTTAAAAGATGTTACCCCTGAGGAAAACAAAGAATGAGAAAAATATTAAAAAAATACTCGAAAGTATTTGCTTGGATATATGTCGACATGCCTGGCATCGATAGGGACATCGCTCAACATTACATTCTGACTAAAGAGGGACACAAGCTTGTGAAATAGAAATTACGAAGGTTGAGACCATAATAGGCACAATTGGTAAAAGAGGATATAGAGAAGCAGATCAAGGCTAAGTTCTTAGAAGTGATGGATTATCCAGAATGGTTAGCTAATGTGGTTTCAATACTTAAGAAAGATGGGATAGTAAGGATTTATGTAAACTATAGAGATCTCAACAAAGCATGCCCAAAAGATGATTTTCCTTTGCCAGACATAGATATTCTGATTGACAATGTTATCGCATGTGCTATGTACTCCTTCATGGATAGGTTTTTAGGATACAACAAAATTCTCATGGAAATCATCAACAAGGCTAAGACTACCTTTATTATTGAATAAGGAATGTATTGTTATAGGGTAATGCCTTTTGATTTGAAGAACACAATTGCAACCTATCAAAGGATGGCTACAATAATGTTTTATGACATGAAACACAAGGAGGTAGAAGTTTATGTTGATGATGTGATAATAAAATTGAAGACTTAAGAAGAACACCCAGCCATATTAGAAAAATTCCTACAGAGGGTAGACAAAAATAATCTGAGATTGAACCCCAAGAAGTCAAGTTAAGTGGATCTGTTTGGGTATGGTTTGGGCCAAGAGAAAGCTGAGGCACTACTTTCAGTCTTATAAGATCCAAGTAGTCTCGAAGTTAGACATAATGAAACACCTATTCAAAGCACCTTTACTAGTTAGGAAACTAGCTAAGTGGCTGGTGTTACTAACAAAATTTGATGTTGAGTATCTAACTAAGAAGACAATTAAAGGAAGAGCAATAGCCGAGTTTTTAGAACTAAACCCTACTTTGGATGATCAAGAGATAGAACTTGAATTCCCATATGACCTTACTGCAGCAATTAAAGTCTAGGGATGGCTCATGTACTTTAACGAAGCAGAAAACTAGTTCGGAGTAGGAACAAGAGTAATTCTGCTGACCCAAAAAATGAAGAAATTTCTATAGCAAAGAAACTAGCATTTTAGGTTACAAACAATGACGCATAATATGAAGCATGTGTGATGGGAATGGAAGCACCGATGGCTTCAAAAGTCATAGAAGTGGAAATATTAAGTGACTCAATGATGGTAATTAATCAGGCTACTAATGAATGGGATATGAAAGAGCCATATTTGAAGTCGTATCTAGAGCACTTGTAGCAGTTAGGACAGTCATTTCAAAAATGTAGGTTCATTCACATGCCAAGAAACCACAATCAGATGGCTGACGCTTTAGCATCATTAGCATTTGTTTGGGATGGACCGACAACTATGCCTATAAAGCCCTTAGTGTTACTAAAGTCGAATCAGCCATATTACAAGAACGTAAGGGTAATGAAAGCAAAAGTGGATCAGAAACCTTGGTTTTACGACATTCAACAGTATTTGGACAAGCGTGAATACTCGACAGATGCAAGTGAGAAAGATAAGATAGTCATCAGAAAGCTATCAACAAAATCCACCTTCCATTAATTTGTCTTGTATAAAAGAACTTTGGATGGGATGTAATTGCGTTGTTTGGATGAGAACAAGGCAAGGAAGGTAATGACAGATGTTCACGAAGGAGTTTGTGGTCCGCACATGAATGGCGCAATGTTATCCAAGAAGATAATGAGACAAGGGTTCTTCTAGATGACAATGGTTAAGGATTATGTTAAATTTAACAAGATATGTCACAAGTGGCAGATTCACGGGGATGTTAGCCATTTGCCTCACTCAGAATTGCATACCATGTCCTCTCCTTGGCCGTTTTTATTTTGGGGACTAAAAATTATAAGAGAGATTCATCCTATAGCCTTTAATGGACACAAATACATCTTGGTCATAATTGATTACTTCATGAAGTGGGTAGAGGCTGAATCTTACAGAAAACTAAGGGGTAAAGTAGGTAGCTAAGTTCTTGGAAAAGAATATATTCTGTAAGTATAGAATCCTCACCATCTGATCGTAAACAATGGGGTATAGTTTCAAGGAGAAGTATGAGCAGTGCTTGAGAAGTATAAGGTAAAGCACTACAAGTCATCACCCTATCAACCGCAAGCTAACAGAGTAGTGGAAGCAGCAAATAAGAACATCAAGAAGATCCACTCAAAGATGATTGAAACTCACCTTGATTAGGCCATCAAATTACCATTCGATCTTTAGGGATGCCGTACTACAGTGAGAACATCCATGAGGGCAACTCCTTTCTTGTTGGTATATGGGACAGAAGTTGTGCTTCCAATCAAAGTGGAAATGAAATCCCTCAAAGTCATAATCAAAGCAAACTTGCCCGAGGCAAAGTAGGTAGAACAAAGGCTAGCACACTTGGATATAATAGACAGTGAAAGGTTGAAAGCACTTTATCACACTCAGTTGTATCAGAGAAGAATCACAAGGACCTTTTGATAAGAAAGTGAGACAACATGACATCAAGATTGGAGACTGGGTATTGAGACAAGCTAAATAGAATCTACCAGATTTGAGAGGGAAGTTTTAACCTAATTGGGAAGGGCCTTATTTAGTTAAAATCATCCTTTCAAAAGGAGCAGTCAAACTAATGGATATTAATGAGAATGAGCTTTTTGAGTGGATTAATATCAATTGTCTCAAGCAATACTATTTGTGAATAAAAAACAAAACAACAAAATAGAAAAATGAGAGAAAAAAAATACTTAATTAGAACACCTGAGAGGACCAATTAAGGACAGGGGTACTGTCATTTTGAAGTATTCTATGTTCAACCATGCTTATGATAAATGCTACTTAGTACAAATGGAAAATATCATCAAGAGTTGCACATGCTAAGAAGTAAATGCTTGAATCGATCACATGCAAAGGTCAAAATTTGCATCTTAGAGTTTATAACTTTCTATGATGTAATTGCATTAACTTCAGTTGTAAACCTTTTTCCATTTCATTGTATTTGTTATGGTGGTGTGGTGAGAAAATAGAATAGACAAAGAAGAGCACAACAAAGATCAGAAAGCATAAAAAAGCCTTATAAATAGTTTGTCAGTTAACTACATCTCAGAAATATCTAAAACTTCCAGTAGTACAGTCAAAAAAATAAATTAGGAGGGGGAAATCATGACTCAGCTCCATCCTCATCATCATCATCGTCATCATCGCGGACATCTGGAGATCCTCTCCTGCTGGGTCCAGCATCACGCACCCTCAGCTCCTCCAACTCGATCCATAGTCTCTGGATCTTGCTCTGGTAGTAGGCACCCTCTTGCTGACGTACTACCTCCTATTGGCAAATGGTTTCATCTCGCTCATGCATCATCCTCACATGCTCAAGTTGCATCATCATAACATACATGCATTAATGCACATGCATTCATAGCATACACACAAATATCATTGCTAATTAGAATAGGAAAACAAGCCATAGTGTAGAAGGCCTACATGAGCTTCTATAGAATAATGGACACAGTGACTCATCAAGCCTGAAGCGCACTAGTACCAGTATGTGGCTCTCTCTAGAGGAACCTGTAAATAGAATAGTCAGCAAATAGCATATTTGATATATTAAAGCAACAAAGGCAGATAGAAAATCACATGGGTAGTATCCTCAGGGATAAAGTCCACAGGTTCAGTAGATGCCAGAACCACTTAAACTGTCACCTCGCCATGAAGGTTGTGTGCTCGAATTATAGGGAGCAATGGCAGTGCAGCTACCCCAAAGATCATCTGAGCAGTCCCAACAAGGGCATCGACAACAACTCCTATACCATTTAAAGTCTCGGCGACACTCCTAACTTGAGAACTCTTTGAGCAAGATTGTCAGACACAGGCAAGAATGGTCAGAATGGGAAATAGTTAGTCTAAGTACGATAAAAAAAGGAAATGAGACATACCTGAGGGGAAGAGGAAGAAGAAACACCTGCAGCCGCAACAGGTAGAGCAATCACAAAATCTCTTATGGCACAATTAATTAAGAGAGGGATGAGACTCTTAATGTATGAGATGCCCTCTGGCTCAAAGTACAATCGATGATCGGTCTCGACCGGCGTGTCCTCTAAAGTGGGGCCTACCATGGCCTTCCCTCAGAACATGTCAAGAGGAGGAGGATGAGGGATGCGACGAGTAGTAGGTCCTAAGAACTAGCCCATGACACATTTATCGAGGTACCAGGCACGATCAACAGGGGTCACAAATAGTATCCGCCTGCTAGTGATCTCAATGGCCCTAGTCATTATCGCCGAGAAAGTTGTGGGATAGCATTCCTGCCACCATCGAAGATGTATATACAATAAAAAATAATTGTCAAAAGTAGAACACATAACTTTAGAACAAGAAAAGAAAAAAAAAGACTGACCCAGTTGAATGTCAACTCAGAGAGAGCAGCATAGGTCACCTTTAGGGTCTTCATAGAGCCCTTTCAACTCTGAGCAGTCTAGAAGGGAAAGCATAGGAATCCCTGTGAGGAGGCAGGACGTGAAACTCGAAGGCCTAAATCTGTAAAAAAGAAACGTGTCAGAAAGAGTGTACTCTGGAAAAAAAAACTGCAAAAGTATCTGAAATAACTCACATCAACTACTAGCGATATGCCATAGATCATTGAGCTATCTTTGCATGCGTTGTCCAAACCATGGAGGAGGTAGCCGTAGGCAGCAAAACCCTAATCATAACCTTGCAAGGCATTTAAGGTCCTGTAGTAAAGGAAGCAACCAAGAGCCACTAGTGTTATTCACATTAGGGAACACCATTGTGCTCACCAGATAGAAGATCTTTCTGGCACATCTCTCAATGCCGACAGCACCATCTCTAGCAGCGTCATTACATGTGTGCTAGAGTCAATCATAAGAAATCAAACCACCTCGACCAACTCTGAACTCAGGGGGGTAACCCAGTAAATATCGATATAGCCCTGCATAGTCCTTTAGGATGTCAAAAGGGATCTGCTGACTAGCAAAATCAAACCCCATAATAGCAATAAAGTCAAGGGGCATGATTGTCATCTCCCTGAACTGGAAATGGAAGGTGTGCATACAGTTCAACCACCTCTTGACCAAGGCAGTCATAGTTACCTGCTGACTCTTCAGTGGCTCCGGTCCCTCCAGTAGAATGTCCAGAATGCCATCCAAGCCAAGACCACGTACTCGGTCTCGTACATCTACGGGCAGGTTTCAGTAGAGTTTTTTAGCTCCAGTGAAGCTACCGGGTAGAACCAAGTAGGTTACCGGGCTCTAAAAAAGGAAGTAAGTGAAACACATATTTTGATTCAGGAACTTTTTCTATTTAAGTACGATAATCAGCACTAACTAATGTTTACTTATTATTTGTAGGTAAATCAAATCATGCAATCAAAGCAGAAAATGACATGGCAAACAAATCCTAGCATGTAGTCTAAGGAAGGCTAAATCCTAGTAAAATACATCTCCAAGCACGTAGGGGAGCTAATCCTAACAAGGGAAGTATCATAAACACTATTTCTTAAATAATCTAATTAATTACTAAGTTCGCAAGTACTAACTTCCTATATCCTATCATGCAGGGGAGATATAGCATAACAGAAATTGAAGTTCGAGATACTAACCTGCTGCCGGTGAAGCACCCATACGTGCTCCCTCAAGTTCGAGATGAGAGGAATCTCCTGCCCCCTCATCATTCCGTGTTGCGTGTGATGAGCTGGCACCGACTTCTAACACGCAATGCCACCTGCAGCCTAACCCGCATGGTTGACTCCCAGATCCTCCTAGAGAATATCAAGATTGGGGATGTCTATGAAACCACCTTCGTGTCCTTACATGAGTATTGAAGTGGAGAAAACCTAGAGTTTAGAGAATTCTAAAAGGAGGAGAGAGAAGAAAGATGAACAAATAAGGAAAATGACAAAAAAGCCCTTTTATAGGCTTGGAATCCGTAGGTCCAGGATCCACCCACGTGCGTGGGTCCTGACAAACGGGCGTGGGTTGTCCAACCCACTCATGTGGGTTGCTGGACCCACATGTATTAGTAGCACCCACAGTGTCGTCCAGGATTCGCCGGAGCCCCCGAGATGCATATTTTTGTGCACTGAAGCTTTTAGAAGGTCCCAATGGCACATTGAAGGTCCAAATATTGACCCGAGACACAATCAAAGGCTAGAAACTCATAGCAAAAATCCGAAATGCCCTTGAAGACACTAAAAATTCAGGGAAGCCCCCTATATCCTTTTTTTATTCATCTTTTTCACATAAATTCATACATTCATGCATTCATACGCATGTTTGCATTCCAAACATCATATTTTAGTGCTCTTAGAGGTGTGCTCACACTAGAGAGGGGGCACGTGATAGGGATAGACCAGTTAACCTCGACAACAACTGTCTCATTTTGATGAAATTTTCAAGGTTTCTCGACTTTGACCAGTAGTTTTGAGTTGAGATTCTTACTTCTAATCAATCTAATGCTTGGTTACTTCATGAAAGATAAAAAATCCACCAAAAGAAGAGTCGCAGGGAATCGAGGCATTCAAGTAACTTGTGATTGTCATGATAAACCTTGAAAGAGGTTTAAATGCAAAAAAAAAAAAAAAAGAAA
>CATIWM010660309.1:0-12041 GCA_949671775.1 Mallotus repandus
TGCTACAAAATGGCCTGGCCCAATTCGCTTCCTCTCCTATAAATACTTCCTTTCTTTTCTAAAAAGGTTTACTTTCACTTTTGCTTCCAAACCCTTTCTCTCTTTTCCTCTATTTTCTTCCTTACTTTTCAAGTTCTTTCTTTGCCATGGACACTGCGCGGACTCAAGATTTGCCTGCCTGGGATCCCATTACTCCTCTAGTACATCCTCTGCATAGTTTCAGGCTTAACATTAGGGATGACATCCCTCTCTTGGCAGACACGTGATCTTATCTCTACATATTAGCTATATGAGAGGTTAGTAACCAATTTTACTCACTTTTTCCTACAAATAGGATAAGATGGCATCAGGTTAATGTTTATAAAGATGAATTTATCATAAAAAATTGAACTGTACGTGATTGAACTGAAAAAATTGAAGAAATTCAAAGAAGTGTGACAGATTGACTACACGAAGACGCGCCGCCTCTTCGTTGAGGCGATTACCCCATCGATGAGGCGATCGCCTCCTAGAGAGGGGGTGTCACCTCTTCAGTGTCAAGGCATCTAGGAAAGGGTGATCGACTCTGCTCATAGAGGCGATTGCCTCTTCAATAGTGTTTTGCAAAAATTCAAGCTTTTATGCGCATAATCAATAATTCAACTCCTTGTTCATTTACAGCATGATTCCCACACTTTCAAAGGTGCTGGGAACTTTAGTGGCTCCCGCATTTGGTATGACTACTTCTTGAACGAGATCAAGGCTCGTATTCGTGACACCGGGTTCTCGAACTTCATTTTGGCTCTCCCGAATGCTCAAGGGCGGACTGACTACCAGCCTTTACATGCCTTACTAAAAAGATGGTCTAACACCACACACACCTTTTATCTCCCCTTTGGTGAGTTTACTCTAGACCCTATTTTATTTCCTGCCATCACTAGGATCCCATCTATGCGCAGGATGTTGCTGAACTGCCTCGTTTACATTGAGCGGTTACTCGGTATGGTCTCAGACATGAAGGGGACCCATACTATCAAAATTGACTCTATCAAGATTGACTCTATTAAGAGTCACTATACCCAAGAGAGAGTGGCAAAGGCTACTGCTCCTCGAGCTGTTGATTAGGTGGTGTGGGCGTTCTTAGTGTATTTGTTGGGCACTACTCTCTTTGTGGACACAGCCAGCTCCATAGACTTGATCTTTTTGCCACCTCTGAGAGATCTAGATCTGGTGGCCATATTTGATTGTAATAGTTGTGCTCTGACTTTTCTATATAAGAGCATGAATGAGATAAGTAAAGGAGCAAGATGATTTTACAGTTTCTGGTATGCTATTTTGGTACTCCCTTTTCTCTTTTCTTTCATTTGATTCATCTTTAGGTACTATTACCATGATTTGTCAATGATTTTCCATTTCTTTCGTAGGATTAGGCTCTGGAGCTAGAGTTGGTCATGGGGGTAGTTCGCATCTGCGATACTCCTTTCTCAGCCATGGCAAGGTGGGGTTCCAGTCATGCATGGAGGAGGCCTCTTACTCATGTGCAGATCCACCGCGAGAGGCTGAACACTCTGATGCCTAATGAGGTATAATACCTGTAGCATAATTGTAATCAATATCATAGTTATGAATTAATTTTTTCTCACTTACTTATTTGCCTTCATAGTTATGCCCAAATTTGTGGGGTCCTCAAGCTGGATGGACACCGGCCATGCTCCGTTTGATCCCTCTATCTCAGAAGAGGGTGCTACTCCGAGGACCTGATTACAGGGTATGGTATCTCGGTGAGAGGATACGAGCCTAGCGTGGGGGTGCTTGGGTGAGACGACCACCTCTTCCTCCTCCTCGTGAGATTTTTTAAGGACATCTACTATAGGGAGATGAGTTGGACAAGGCTGCTGAGGGATATGATAATGATGATTACTACGAGAGGAGGAAGTCTCGCTACATGGATTTTGCACAGACTTATCTCCTGCAGAGAGTACTTCTTCTTGGATCTACATCCTAGGTAAACAAATGATTTTATTAAGCATTTGTCATTAGCACTTTGTATCTGTAAACACCCTTTTCCTGATTTCATCTTCTTCTTTTAGGCTAAAGTTAGAACACTAGCTATTCGGCCTAGGCCTACTGTACAGGAGAGGCCGTCCCAGCATCCTCACACTAAGTCTCATGATGAGGGTACTTTAACTAGGGTACGGCCTCCTAGTAGTGCTCCCAACTCTAGTTCTGGTTCACAGGCAGTTGCTAGCATGCTTGTTGCTCCTTTAGATCTGATGATCTGATGCTGGCTGCCTTCAGGTGAGTTATCTCATTAGTTTCTTACACCGAACATGAGCATAGAGCCAGTATTCATTCTAGAGGCCTCTACACATGTGAATTCTTTCCTTTCACAATCTTTTTTCCAAATTTTGCTTAACACAAGATTAATTATGATAATAAACTCTGCTACAGATACCCCGAGGTCAGGGAGAGTATATATATCGGGTGATAGAGGCTCAGTGGGACTTCCTGATAAGCACGTCCCAATAATGGAAGGTAATACTCATCACCTATCTCTATATGTATGCATGCTTTCATGATTTTTTACCTTTCTTTATATTTTAATAGGATGAGCTTGACGCTAGTCTGGCCAGAGTCATGACACTTGAGCATCAATAGGCTACTCTCCATATTAATGACGAGGATAAGACTAGTGACGGTGAGGAAGAGGAGCACACTAGAGAGGAGGAGGATGCTGCTCAGGCTAGGGATGACAGTAGGGACAATGGAGGTGATCCTGCTGATGAGGGAGGTGATGAGTCTGAAGATGGTGAGTAGATGCCTATTTCAGATTTTGTTATATTAGGATCACATTTGCTCTTGAATTGTTATCATTTTGCTCAAACTGATTACTTATCTTAGTTTTTCAATAATTTGCACTAAATAGAACGAGTTTAAATTTTATTAAACTAAACTTAACTCGGTTGAGACATTTTATTCATGAAAATTTTCTATTTTGACAACTGAATCTTCTTTACAATATTAATATAGCAAAAATAGCCAATCTTGTATCTGTTGGAGGTGCGTCACCTCCTCATAGGGGGTTACCTCTTTGCAAAGAGGCAATGTGGAATCGCCTCAATATTCAAAGGCGCCGCCTCATCGTAGGGGCAATTGCCTCTACCACAACATTCTACAGCTATTAAAATCCCCAATTTCCTCTAAAATCCCTAACTTCCCACTCTCGACTTCCCCTCTATTCTTTCTTCCTGAATTACATTTTAAGCCCCCCAAAATGACTGAAAGAAGCTTGAAACAACTACAACTAACATTGAAAAATTTGGATGGCGGATCATGGGCAAGATTGGTGCCATTTCATCTATCGGTTTTCTAATCCATGCATGTTAGGAAGATTAATTTCTCATTTCTCCATGTTCTTGCTCAATTCTAGGATCCCTAAAAATATGTCTTCCAGTTCAACATAGTGGAGTTATGTCCCTTGCTAGAGGAATTTGAAGCTATCCTAGGCTCTCAATTAGACTCTACTCGTCAGATTACGGTTCCTTCAGTTCAAACCCCGGATTTGCATTTTATTCAATATCAGATGGCCAGGTTATTCAACCTTTCTCCCTAGGCTTCTCTTCTTCATATCTTTGGTAATGAAATTCTGATAAGCTTTTTTCTTAAAGTTGTTGTAACCGTGGATAACAATGAAGTATATTGGCCTCGGATGATCGCTCTCTGTCTGTATGTTTAAATCTTTCTAGTTTCCCCTTATGGTAACTGCGATTCATAGATTTTCCATATTTTAGATCAGGTGGAAGTGGGTCTCAACCCTTTTCCTATTATTTTAGTAGAGACTATCGCCGAGTTAGATAATTTTGTAGAAACTAGAGGATTTTTTGGAAGTCCACTGCTACTGGAGGTTAGCTTCTTTCTCTTCTCTCTTTACTTACTATTTTTCCATCATTTTTATTCATTTATAAACTAGGAAAGCATGGTTTCATGAGAAATTGAGGTTGCTTGAGCCTCCTAGAGACATTGCACACTACAAAGCCAAACATTGTCATACCCGAAGACTTTACTCCATTCTAGAAGATATGCGGAGCTGGCTGGCTATATTTCTTGATACTCTGATCCAGTGGATATGCCCCTGATGGAGATTGCAGCATCTGACTATTCGGTCTTACACCCACTGTGTTCCCACAACTGGTCTCTATTTTGCCACTTTTTACAACCCTGCTTGACTTTGCAAGCAATATGTGCAGAAGTAGCTAATTGTAGGTCCGGTCCATGAATTTGAGCCAGGACCTCTCTCCTAGGACTTTCTAGATAACCTGATAGAATCTTGGCCTCACGGAACCATCCTAAGGTGCGTCATCTACAGTGGAGATCCGTCGATTGATGATCAGTACAAGGAGTGGATTCAGTTGCAATAGACAGAGAAGGATGAATTTATTATAAATAGAAGAACAAGAGTATTGCAGGCTTCGAGTACCCAAGGGGTTCAAAAGAGAAGAAGACAGAATTAGCTTATATAATTTAATCTTTATTTTGCTTTTTGTTAGATGGAATTTCCTTTTTAGTTAAGCAGTTTGTAATAAATACTTAATGCAACACTCGACAATAATAAAGACAATCTATTCCATTTAATTTAAGTACAAACTGGTTATACATATTTGCTTCTAACATATCTCTTATCGCCAGTTGGCTTACCCTTGCAAATTTTCTAACCGTCTATTTTTCTCTCTCTCTCTTTCCTTTTCTATGCCCTTAACTTTTGCCTGGACTGCCTCTTTTGAGGTTTTCAATCCAGCTGAACTTTTTAATTTTTAATTTTTCTGTCTCTTATTTTTGCTTAGGCAGCCTCTTTGTGAGGTTTTTTCCCTAGCGAGACTTCATAAAAAGTATTTCTTTAGTTTGTCAAGGTTGATAAGCTCTCTGAACTCATTTCCTTCTAGGTCTAAAAGTATAGCGGTGCCCTTGGAGAACAACTTCTTCACCATGTATGGACCTTTCCAGTTTGGCTTGAATTTTCCTCGTGGATCCGTCATAATCGGCCTGGTCAGCTTTAGTACTAAATCACCCTCTTTGATTTTACCCGGCTTGATCTTTTTGTTGTAAGCTCGAGCTATTCTTTTTTTATACAATTATGAGTGATACAAAGCTTTCATTCTCCTCTCATCTAACAGTGCCAGCTGTGCTAACCGGCTCTCTACCCATTGATATTCAGGAATTTTAGACTCTAGAAGAACTCTTAGTGACTGAATCTTAACTTCTACCGGCAGTATTACTTCACATCCATAAACCAAAGATTATGGGGTGACACCAGTCAATGTTTTGACCATTCTATACCCCCATAATGTGAAATGTAGGTAGTCTGACCAATCTCGGTAGTTTTCCATCATCTTAGACAAGATCTTTTTCACACTCTTATTTATGGCTTTAACTGCGCCATTTGCTTGTGGCCTATATGGAGATGACCTATGATGCTCAATCCTATATTCCTTTAGCAAAGTCGTTGTTTTAGCTTAAAACTAAACACCATTGTCATAGACCACATGGTGAGGCAACCTATATCTACAAATTATATTCTTCTCAATAAACCTCGCCATTTTTTTTGATCCAATAGTGGAAAATGATTTTGCCTCAACCCATTTGGAGAAGTAATCGATAGCCACCACAATGTAGCGATGACCATTTAAAGCTTTTGGCTTTTTTCTCCCATGGTATTAATTCCCCAAACTGCGAATGGCCAAGGAGAAGTCATCCATTGAAGCTCCATGGAAGGTAAATGACTAACATCACCATATGATTGGCAATTATGACACTTCTTCATAAATTCCATGCAGTCTATTTCCATTATTAACCAGAAGTAGCCTTGACAAGCTATTTTCTTGGCCAGGACCGTTCCGTTCATATGCGGACCACATACTCCTTCATGAACAGCTTTTATAAGCTTTTGAGCTTCATTCTTATCCACACACCTCAAATGCACTCCAGTTGGCGCTCTTTTATACAACATTCCATTATGACTTATGAATTGGCGAGACAACATTTGAAGAGACATTCTCTCTTTCCTATTAGTATCTTTGGGAAACTGTCCCATTTCTAAATACTACTGCAAATTATAGAACCAAGGCTTCTCTGTGGGGTCAATTGGCATCACCCTTATTTCTTCATAACACGGGATTCGAGATTTTACTAGAAACAAAGGTTTGACTTTTATCTATTTTTCTCCTTCCCAAGTAGAAGCTAAAGTGGTGAGTGCATCTGCCATTTGATTATCTTCATGTGGTAAATGAACAATTTGGCATTGAGCGAAAGATAACAAGATAGTAGCTGAATAGTCCCAATACAATCTCAGCTTATCTTCTCTCACCTGTCAGTGTTTAGAGATCTATTTAACTACTAAAATGGAGTCTCCATGTACTGTAATTTTGTCTACCCCCAAACTCCGGAGTGCTTCCAAACCAAAAATGCAGGCTTCGTATTCGGCTTGATTGTTGGTGACTTTAAATTCTAACCTTTTTGCTATCAGGATCATTTCTCCTTCTGGTGAGATTAGAATTACACCAATACCTGCTCCCCTACTATTGATGGCCCCATCAAAGTACATTTTCCATGTAGGGATTTTGATTACCCCCAGGTGCTCATCTGGAAACTTTAACTCCCATTCATGTCCATCGTCTTTCGAATTCTGAGCTAATAAATTCACCACAGCTCTTCCTTTTACTACTTTCTTTGCCACATAATCTATGTCGAATTATGTGAGAAAAACTAACCACCAAGCTAATTTTCCTGTGAGTGATGGTGTTTGTTAGAGGTATCTGAGTGGATCATATTTTAAAACATCTTAAACTCGGTATGACTAGAAGTAATGTCGAAGCTTCTTTGTGGCCTAAATCACAGCCAAACATGTCTTCTCTACCAGACTGTAATTGGTCTTATAAGGCAAGAGCTTCTTGCTCAGGTAATATACAACATGCTCAACTCTCCCATCACTTTCTTAAGCTAACATTGCACCCACTGTTTCCCTTTCAATTACCAGATAAAGAATTGAGGGTCTACCCGGCCTTACGGTTGTAATACAGGAGGATTCATCAAATAATTCTTGATAGTTTCAAAAGTCTGCTGACACTTGTCATCCTAAATTATTAGCTGATTCTTTCTCAGGATCTTAAAGATTGGCTCACAAATAGTGATCAGCTTGGCTATAAACCTACTGATGTATTGTAATCGTCCAATGAACCCTCTAACTTCTTTCTCGTTCTTTGGTGTGGGCATCTCTTGGATTACTTTAACTGAATCTGGATCCACTTCAATCCCTTTCTGACTGACAATATGCCCTAGCAACTTTTTAGAGGTTACCCCAAAGACACACTTTTTTGGGTTCAACCTGAGATTGTACTTGTCAGCTCTAGCTAACAACTTGTCTAAAGCTTCCGTCCATGTAGACTTCTATTTCCTTGTGGACCATGTCGTGAAGTGGAGTGGTAGCCATCCTCTGATAGGTAGCTCCTGTGTTCTTTAATTTAAACGGCATGACCGAATAATAGTAGATGCCCCATCCAGTGGTGAAGGAAGTCTTCAACTTGTCAATTACTGCCATCATGATCTGGTTATATCCTGAGAAACCATCCATAAAGGAGTACATATTACTTGAGGCTACACTATCAACTAAAGTGTCAATGTGCGGTAAAGGGAAATCATCCTTTGGGCAGGTTTTGTTCAAATCTCGGTAATCCACACACATTCTGACCCTCCTATCCTTTTTGCGAACCAGTACTATATTGGCTAGTCATTGGGTATCATCCACCACCTCCAACAACTTCACTTTCAGTTGTTTTTCCACTTCTTCTTTGATTAAAAGAGCCCATTTTGGATGCAATCTTCTCTTCTTTTGCTTTGTCGGCGTAATGTGAGGATATGTAGGGATTCTGTGTTCTGCAATTTTCCTATCAATTCTGGGCATATCCTTATAACCCCAAGCGAATTCTTTTTGTCTTTTTCTTAATGTTTCTTTAGTTTTTATTCTCTTAACATGAGTTAAATTAGAAGCAATGAGTATATTTTTTGGATTATCATATGTGCCTAAATTAAATGATTTAGTTTACACTAAATTAATGTCAAACATATGCATGAAGTGATCATTACAAATAGAATAACCGTTAGAAAACACATCACACAAGTAGGCAAAGTCATATTCTATTGCATTAACCTTAAAAAAGAAAACGTCATCCGTATTAAACATGTTGGCAAGAGAAATGTCAAGATCATTATAGAAGACATCTATGATCGAATTAAAAATAAACGATTCAAAATCACACTCCTCCTTTTGATCCCCAGTGTCCTTCAACTTTGTTGCAGAGATGTCCTTTTCTAGTTCAAAAACCTGTACCAGTTCCTCCACCATAGGTTCCTTGGCAACCGATTCTTAGATCCCAGTCATGTGCTCAGTAAAGATTTCAAATCCAGGGACCATCTTTTTGGTTATCATCAACGGTTCGGGGTTGCCAGCATAACTCTCTTCCATAAATGTTTCCCACAATGGCTTCCACTGAGGCTTGGCTCCATCTTTGTTCTTCCTAGACTCAGCCCCATCTTTATTTCTTTCCTTGAAAGCATCATCACCCTGTTATCCTACTTCGTATTTTAAAATTGGAGTCTTCCGCTCAATGAACCTTGGGGGGCCTTGTTGGTTCTTTCCTAGCCCTATACTAGGCATGAAGTTCATGTTTTTCATCATGCTCATGATATTTGGATTCAGCTCATCCCTATAGACCACACAGACCTTAAAACTCAAACTAACCGAAATCTCATTCGGAGCTAGCTTCAGAGCGGTCACTGTAGCTTCAGTTTCTATCGTTATGGTAACCACTTTGCCCTCATGTGGGAACTTAATCTTTTGGTGCATAGTTGATGGCACTCCTCCTAAAGGCTGGAACCATGGCCTCCCCAATAACATAACAAAAGTGACTAAGATGTCAATCACATATAAGTTGACCCAAACCTCTATAGGTCCTGTCTTAACTAGAGCTGTAAAGGTCCCTTCGACTAGCTTCTTGGTGTCATCAAAGGCCTTGATGACCACTTCAGATGGCTTTAAGTTAGCCACCGTCAATCCCAGCTTTGGCAGAATCTTGAGAGGACACACATTGATTGCGGATCCATTATCCACCATCACATAGCAAGTTAATTTCTCCTTCAATTTGGCCTTGATGAATAAGGCTTTGCTGTGATCTCTACCCTCCAAGGGAAAATCATCATTTGTGAACATAATTGCCCCTTGAGGGCTCTCTCTATCAATGAATCTACCATCTAACTAGGAGTGCAAGTTGTAAGGATCTTTTTATGATCAAGAGCTATGATTAGTGCCTCCCGATGGGCTCTAGAGTGTATAAGCAACTCCCAAACACTGGTGAGAGTTTTCTCATCTCTCTCGGCATTAACAACTTTCTTGTTTTACTTTGTTTCATCATCTTTTTCCTTTTTCTTCACTTCTTCATCTGAACCCATCTTTTCTTTTCCCGACTTAGCAGATTTTGCTTGTTCCTTCTTTTTCTCGACCTTTTTAACTACCTGAGCTTGGGTTTTCTTTCCCTTGTTATCTTTCCATAGATCAACTCGTCTTTCTTCTTCATTATTGGAGCTCTAAATGTCTAAGACATTTACATTAAACTCCATAGGCTGCTAATTTGGATTCAGGTTTTAGTGGTGTGGGTGTGGCATCAATGAAGGAATTAAGGACATGTTCCTCTGTCAAGCCGGTGTTTATCATGAAGATGGGTGGATTTGGTGGTGGTACATTGAATTCAATTTGCATAAAATAAGCATGAAAATTCATCTATACATAGATTGATTACATGAACATACCCAATATCATGACAATCTCATACAATATTGAAGATACAAAATAATAAAAACGTATCAAAAATCAAAAATAAACTAAAAGGATACCAAAATGAATCAAACTTGTGCAGGACTCTGATGGGGAGAGGCGATAATAAGCATGAAAATTCATCTATACATAGATTGATTACATGAACATACCCAATATCATGACAATCTCATACAATATTGAAGATACAAAATAATAAAAACGTATCAAAAATCAAAAATAAACTAAATGGATACCAAAATGAATCAAACTTGTGCAGGACTCTGATGGGGAGAGGCCCTTTTTTGCAGAGGCGTCACCTCTTAACCAAGAGATGAAAGACGATATCTCGTTGAAGAGACGTCGTCACTTCAACTAGAACACTGAATTTTACATCTTTCTTAATTCCTAAGCAATTCAAGCATACATACAAATATGTATAAACTAGTAACTTAAAACTCAATTATTCACATGTTCAGGCGATCAACATAATATTAGGCAAGCAATAAACACAATACAAGTACAAAAATTAAGAGTATGATGATTTTTATAGAAAATGAGCAACTTAAAGCTTGAAAACAAGGATTCTCACTGATTTGGACGGGTTTAATGCTCCTAATTGAGCTCTTAGAGTTTTGTTTGCTTGGTTTAGATGTGTTAGGTGCAAGAGCTTTTCTCTCCCTTCTCAAGAAATTGTCCTCTTAAGCTTTTTCTCCTTATCTCTTTCTCTCATTCCTTCTTTTCTATTCTTCTTTTTTTAGTTTTCTCTCCAGAATGTTTTCTCTTTTTTTTTTAGGATCAATGGCCAACCCCCCTTTTAGCCAAAAACCACTCTACTTAAGCCTCTCTCTTCTCTTTCCCAATTTCCCAAAAAATCAAGTCTAAGATAAAAAACCATCATTCTTCATCATTTCCTCCTTTCCAGCTCACTTTTTGCCCTAAAAGTCTCATTTTTACGTCAAAAACCTCCAAATATGTGATATGGTGGGTCCTTTACTACTTAATGAAGCCATTAATGGCATTAAATACATGCAGAGGTCTATTACACAGAGGCGCCACCTCTTTGATGAGGCGTTGCCCCACCGATGACGCCTCTTCATCTAGGCTTGGCCTAGAAAGGCTTGGGCCTGGGCCTAAAGGCTTGGCTTAAGGATTCAAGCTTAATTCTAGGGTTTTAGGCTTGATTTTAGAGTTTTGAGCTCTCGGGTCCATTCTAGAGAAGATTTTAAGTCCCTCTTACACCCAAAACTTGTACTGTCTCATCATTGGGCTTTTGTTGTGAGTCGATTAAACCAAGAGTGTCCATATTACTGGTCAAAGTCCTCGTTGTACTAGTTTCTTAAGAGTTTAGACCATCTTGACTTCCATGATTCAAATTTTAAACCTCTAATGGCGCTATTCAACTTGAAAAATTCAAGATCCTTTAGTGAAAACTTTAAGTGTGCCTTTTCATTATAAGAAATTAACTAATATTCAAACTAACCTTTGCTGTTAGGTTAGTCGCCTAGTAGTTGAGTGCTTGTCTCTGTAGTCAGAATTCTTCAAAAAAATTTCCAATTCACCTTTGAGTATACCTTATGACTAGAAGAAGATGAACAATTTGCCCTACTTCATCTCCTAATACAAAAATGAACATTTTAATACAACTTTAAAGTCATCTTGCTTAAAATAAAAGAAGTTGATTAAGGTTAGGCAGGAAATAATTACTTGCCATTGAATTCTTTTCTGGGCTTATATATAAAAATGAGGGGAGAGATATCCAAGAATCAATGGCCCCTTTTTTCTTTTTTGGCTTGCTAACTTGAGAAGCGAACATGTATGCCTTTTGGCAAGGAGATAGATTTGTGATTGCTTGATTGTGCACATTGAAGACATTTTTTTAATCATTTTATAGCTTTGCTATTCATCTCCATTAGCGGTCCTTGAAAAAATGAATACATGCATGAATCTTATATTGTTTATACAGAGAAGCAAAGGCATATTATAAATATTTTGAAAAATAGTTACTTAGTAATCTGTAAATTGTTTGTTGTTGTTTAGTAGGAAGAGAAGTTGAGAGAGAAAGTTGTGCACATGAAGCAATTGTAGGAAACTTAAATAAAGAAAAAGGAAAGCTAAAATTTCATTTAATTTTGTCCTGTTTAAAGGGTTTGTTTATACTTGATAAATACTGGCTCGACAATAAGTCCGATCAGAGGTGTTC
>CATIWM010660386.1:0-16092 GCA_949671775.1 Mallotus repandus
TAAGTAATTAAAATCAATGGTTATAGAGATAATTAGGGTTTTTATTAAAATTGAATTAGATTTAAAGTGAATAGAATTAAGGGTGCTTGTTAATTATTTTATTTGTCTGTTAATTAATTTGATCTTTAGGCCTATAATTAATTCGAATTAGGTTAGAAATCATTAGATGCATGTTTTAATTAATTCATTTGTTTTATTTTTTATGATTATTTTTATGTTTATTTTATTTTATGAATTTTTATGTTTTTATGTTTGTTTGTTTTTAAACTCATAGTTTTAGGTTTTAGGCAAATTAATATGATTCACTTTATGAAATAGGCTTAATAATTTATTTAGGTTTTAGGTTAACTAATTAATTTGATTTTTTAGGCCCATAATTAAATTTAGATTTTAGGTTAGAGATGTATTTAGGCCCACTTAGTTAATTAAGACATAGGCCCACTTAGATTAATTTAATTTAATTTAGACTTAGCCCATTAACTTAATTCTTTTTCCATAATTTGTAGAATTAGGATCATATTAGATTAAAACTTGTAGAATTAGGCCCACTAATTAAGGCCTTTTCATAATTTGTAAACTTAGGCCCATTTTAGAAATAAAATAAATAGACTTAGGCTCATTTAAATAAAATTGAGTATGAATTAAGCCCATTAGCTTTAAGCCCATTTGTAAATTAAAATATATAAACTTAGCTCACTTTAATTAAAAATATATAGATTAGACTAACTTAGGGTTGAATGTGCTTTGTATGAATGCATTTCTTATATGCTTTTTCATGACTTGTTGCCTTTAGGATTAATGGATGTTTAATTAGGGTTTATATGAAATTGCATGTAATTAGAAGATAAGAAAGTAATTCATAAACTAATTCTAAATGAACACAAGACTAAAAGAAGCTGGTATTCCATATCTAGAACTCTTGGTTGTGGTGCTAACTTGTATTAAAGAATTGAGTTATAACTACCTTCGATTTGTCACAGTTATTACCTTGGGTGGTTACTCCTTATCTCCACGCTGTGTCTTTGTGATATAGTAGTGTGTTCCCTAGAGCCCTGACCTCAAACAGTGTCGCAGTTGCAATAAACTTGGGCGCGCGCCAACCCCACCATCTACACATGTCTCTACAATATTATTTTTCATCTATTTAATCTTTTATTCTCATGTTAACATCTTTTTTTCTTCATAAATGTTTATTCCACTTTCTATTTTCATCTTATTTTCTAATTTCTCATTATTTTTACTACATATTTAGTATTTATTATTCCTTTTATGTGTTTTCTCAATTTATTTGCTCTAATTCATAATTTTAGTTAGATATTTCAATTCTTAATATAATTCTTATTTTCATTCTCTATATCAATCTTCTAATTAAAATTTCCTTTTTATTTACTTTATTTTAATAATTTCTCTCATAATAATTTTTTTAATTATCATCATTATTATTATTTTACATCCTTTTATTTCATTCTTAATTACCTTTGCTATTCATTTGCAAATATTTATTTATTTATTACTTGATATTTTGTGTTGTGTATTTATTCATAATGTTAAGAATCAATCAAAATCTTAAGATCAATAATTTCATTATATTCTTTTAAATCCATTTATGATGATTATTGGATGATAAAAAGGCAATAATTGGTCATGTGTATTTAATTTATCCAAGGTACAAGATTTATATCTTGAGGACTAATTTGAGGAATTATACACATAATTAGTTAAAGGCCTTAATATAACCAATTAATCACCATAAATGTGATCTTTTTAGTACTTTTTAACTTTCATTTTCTATTTGAGAAATAATAAGAACAATATGAAAAGGAGGAGCCTACTCGAGTGTTTGTCTCTCTTGTCTCTAATCTTTTTATTTTTATTATTATTTTTGTTATTAATTTTACTTTCATTTCACATAATTAGGATGCCCTGTATATAAACTATCATGACATGTGTGTGATAAATATGCTATGATTGTGTGCTATTAATTCCATAACATGTAAATATGCCATGAATATGTTATGCACGTTCATTATTTTATTAGGATTGCCATGTCATATAGACATATACCATGTTAGTTCACCTGTCATGATCATGCATCATATTTTACCATATCTATTTATATGTTCATGCATTATGTCATGCTCATACATCATCATTCATTTTATGATATTGTTATTGTGTGCTTGTGTATATATTGTTATTGCATTTGCATGTAGATGTGATGTATAATAGTACATAGTTCTTGGAAGCATTGTACATAAAGTAATGCTCAGCATCCGGGCGGTATGGAGATGCCTCGAACAAAAGAGCCTAATCCTATTAAAATCAAAATCTAAACCCAGTGCTTTATCCAATGGGTGACTGCGGTTCCAAGTAAGGGATCCGAGTTTGCCTAAGTCCTTAGAATGGATAATTTCTCAGGTGATACCGGGTGGCGACTCCCTATTTCTCCTGCTTGAGTAAAGGGTTATAAGTGCATTTATGTCATTCCTAATCTCTTTAAGTGCTCCCCTCACTACCCTCTATTTTCTCATATAAAGGAAAAAGGGTCAGTGATTCAAAGAGTGTCGAGTCGATCCCGCTGGCGTCAACAGTGGTGACTCTACTGGGGATTAAGATCTTGATCCTGAAGTTTGTACTTTGCTTCCAATTATATATACTATTATAAACCAACTTGCATCACGACACTTTTCACATATGCACAAGCCTAATAACCTTGATAGTGTCAAATTATGATTCACCATGACTCCACTTGACTCATGGGTTGATTAGTTTGACATTGTCACCTTTAGCCTTAACTTGGTTCAAAAGATACTATCGGGCTCATTAGACCAGAGTTTGTAACCCAAGTCCTAAAGGGGGGTAGTTTTCTCTCAAGTTTGCAAAAGATATTGGGTCCCACTGACCTTGGCTTGTAACTCAAGTCCATAATGGAGGGCATCTCGCTAAAGGAACCCTTGGCCTTTTAGCTTGACTCACCCATGTAGTAACCCTAGAAACTTTCATTAGGATTGTGCCATGTCTTGCATGTGTTTGCTTGATTTATGTCTATATGTTGCATTTGGTTTGATTAAGCTCTTGGTGACATATATATCTTATACCTAGCAGACTAGACTTAAATCAAACCTTTATTAGCCTTCATATACCCATTTGAACCTAAAAGGTTAATGCAAACCAAGTCAACCTATCATGGCACATTTGTTACATATCACTTGTTTCTTATGATCCAAAATGGTTAACTCCATGTAGGTCATATGCCTCAAACGTTATTACTTTTATGGTCATGACAGATTAACTAATTTAGTAAATCTCAAGTATCAATTAGGTATGTTTAGTCTAAAAAGAGTAAACATGAAATATCTTAATAACCTAACCCTATATTTTAGGATACCATATCTGTAAGGTTATTTTGATTTAACATGTTTTGCTTGACTTAAATCTAATCATCTAGTTATGATATCTCCATATGACCATAGGTCCTTGAATGCTTTAAACTAAGTAGCCTTATGAAGTAAATAGTTTTAACCTTTGTATATCCAAATGAACCAGAAAGTTTGGAACTTATTATGATTCAACAATAATGATAAGCTAATTTGTGGTTCACAATAATGATTCACTTGGATACATATGGATTAAAACTCCTAGTTTGTTATATCTGGATAACCTAATTCTATACTATTGAGGTTATCTTAATATTACACTCCAGGCTTTACTTTCAAAAGGAAACTCTATTTAAATCTTATAAGTACCATAAAACTCTATCACACATATAAACACAAATCACCCTTGTATGTTAATTTTTCTTTTTAGAGTATATATGATATAGTTCATCCCCCGATGATGTTCTAGTCAACTCCACCTAGGAAAGAAATTTAACAGCCATCTATGTGGGAGAGATAAAGTTAGAAGGGACTATATTTGCTCTTATATGTTTTATTTATAACTTTTTGCATTGCATATGTATTCATGCATTCATGCATTCATTCATACGTGCATTCATGTATTATCACAATGTATGGATTCATGTTGATACATGCATAGTTAATCATAGGTAAACCCCCTAATGTCTTAAGACCCCAGTTTGGTTGCAAGAGAGAGAAAGGGAGATTAATCAAATTTGATATGGAAGGATCATCAGAACTTGTGAGAATGGATGATGTGGATAAGCTGGTTAATGAAAGGGTAACTTAATACATTTAGAATAATATGGGTCAGTTGTTACTAGCTGCAAAAGAGACTATTAATTAAACACCAAGACCATCCTATAGGGTTGTACCTCCCCCACCTCAAAAGGAGACCAATCCTAATGATGAAGAGGAAGTAGTTATTGTTGATGGAACTCCTTCGACTGAGGATTAGGTTAAGGCTTATAAAGCATGGAAAACACAATCAAAGGGTAAGACTCCAGTTGTGAATGATGTTGTTAAGGAAGAAAATAGGATTATGATGGAAGAATATGCTCAGATTGTTAAGCAGCTTCAAAAACTCCAAACTCAAGTTAAATAATCTTCTTCTGCTTTTGATATTGATGAATTTTGTGCTTTCAATGATCTTAACTTGCCACCTAAGTTTAAGATGCCAGAATTGAATAAGTTCTCTAGGATTGGAGATCAAAAACATCACTTACAGCAGTTTAAAGCTGTGATGTCTATAGTTCCAGATTTGACAAATGATCAGATTTGGGGATTGTTCCCATTGTCTTTACAAGGATCGACTTTGACTTGGTACCTTCGACTTAACAATATTACAAAGGAAGATTGGAAAGAGGTGGTGAATCAGTTCTTAAAACAGTATTCTTATAACACTCAAATTAAGATGACGTTGCTAGATCTTCAAAGTGTGACCCAACGGGCTAATGAATCTTTTATTGATTACATCATATGTTTTAGGGGAAAAGCTATTTATATGAAAAATTGTCCTAATGAGGTAGATCAAGTCAGAATTGCATGGGAGAATGTACAAGATAGTGTTCGCCAGGAAATTAGAGTGATGAGTATGAGATCTTTTTCTGATTTGTACTATGCCAAGGTTCAAGCTGAAAGAATTGCTTAACTTAGAAAGCCTACCCAAGTTCAAAAGAGAAGTACTCAGACTTCTTATGTTCTAAAAGATGTTGCTACCACTTAATCTCCTATATTAGCAACTATAAGACCCCCGAAAAAGGTTTCTAAGTTTCATGTGCCACTTTCTGAGGTGTTTAACAGATTATGTAAGAGTGGAATCTTAAAGCTAGTTGAACCAAAGCCATTGCTAAATCCACTACCAGTGAATCATAATCCTAAAGAGTTTTGTAAGTGTCATCAGCAAGCGGATCATGACACTGACAATTGTCTTTGACTCAAGCATACTATTCAAAATCTTATTAATTAAAGGAAAATTCCAAGTCCAAAACATATTGGGATTTAAAGAACCTTGTATGAGTAGTGTGGTGTTTGGACATTTTTTTGCATATGGTTAAGGCTTAAATAAGAATAATGGATGTTATTAGTTTGGCAAAAGTTGTGAATAAATCTAAACTCAATGTAGTGTTGTTTTCTTCACTTTTTATCTATGTGAATAAGTCAAAATTATAATAAAATGTAATTTTTTAAAAAACTCTATATGATGTTTCCTTAGCATTTCTAAACTTATTTTAGTAATGCTTTTCTAATTTTTAATCTATGAAGTTGGTTATTCTCTTTACAATATTTCTTATTAATTTTTTCACACTTAGCTTATGAATCATAATCATGCACATGGTATCACACTTAATTGAGTGAGATAAAAAAAATAATAAAAAAAAGATGGAGATTTCTTATCGAATTCTACCTAATAATGTTTGTTCTCTTTGAACCTGTAACTTGAAATTTTACCCAATTATTCTCTTTAAGCTTGTGGTTTGCTTAGTAGTTGAGTACCAATGAGTTGTTAAATTTTCAACAGCTTTTAAAAATATTGTATTTACTTATAAATTTTACTTCAAAAAGAAAAGAGATTTCTCTCATTTCCAATAATCATTTTTGTTTCCTATATTGGATATACTTAATTTATTTTGTCGGCACATTCATGAGTTGAACAATTGGCATTTTGTATTTACTAGGGTAAGAATGCATTGTGCCCTTACATATTGGTTGTGTATGCTTACTTATCATTCACCCTGTCAAAGCAAAATCATAGTTGTATGCATGATTAGGGAAATGATTTAGGCATTTATTTGTTTAACCATTTGTCACTTCCTCTTTTCCTACCTTGTACACAAATAATACTGTTTGTTAACCATTTTGAGCCTTTTTCTTGAATTTTTAATAACTATTTGTCCTTTCTTATGCGGCCTCTATTTACCATACCTATTAAATTAAACACTAGACTTTATCTTGATGTAGGTCAGGTCATTGATAGAAATACATAAGTAAAAGAAAGGGATTATAAGTGAGAAGTTTTAAAAAGATGAAGTATTCAAAAAATATATATATTTGGGCAACCAAAAAAGAAAAACAGGAAGAAAAATTAAAAAAAAAATCAAAAAACAAAAGAAAGGAAAAGAAAGAAAAAGCCCAAAATTATAAAATCGTCATCAATCTATGTGGTTCCATTAGTCAATGATCCTTCTCATTTTTATTTACCTTCATTTCATTTTCTTGTTTAAGCCATTATCCTAGCCCCATTATAACCTTAATAAAAGTCCTTTTGATCCTTTTCCATGTAATGCACATGTATTAGTAGAGCAAATATGGTTGGTCTTACTTATAGGATTTGGCTATATGCATTTAAAAGTAACAGGGGTTACCAAATGCTTATATGCCTATCTAAACTGCAACAACCACTATGTTTATGGTTTATGTAGATTTACTTGATTTAGTAAATACATAATGTTCATGATCTATGAAATGGAATTGCCTAGATTTCATGTTTAAACTTCGTTTGCTATATATGCTTCTTACTTATGTAAAATGTTGGTACTCATATTACAAAGTAAATCACCTTAAAGTGAATATAACTAAGCCCAAAAGAAAATAATCTTTTACTTATTTTACTAAATAAAAAATTCCAAATATTTTTATTTCTTGCCACCATGCTTTTTCTTTAAGCCATAAACAAATAAACCTTTTCTTGAAAAGCCCCTAAAGTTTCCTAAACTTTAACCATACATCAAAGTGACCAAATGTGACCATACAAATGTATCCTCTTACCTCTAAAGTTAAATCAAACGTCCAGCTAGGAGAAAAATAGATATTCTCCAAGGCAAAAGTTAAGGATATGGTGAGCATGAAAAATATTTGGTTAGAAAACTTTTCAAAGGCTAACCAATAACAAGTGTGATGTTATGTGCATGATTAGGACTCAATTGTTAAGAGTGTTAAATTTTATAATAAATGTTAGCTAAAGCAAGTAACAAATCTCATACTAACATTGATTGTAGAAGATAAATAAGTGGTAAAAAGGTTTTTTAAATCCTTTTAAGTTTCTTTTTATAAATGTTTCTTTTACTTATAACAACCTCTTATTACACTTCTAGCACTCATTATCAACTCCATGTGTGAGATTATTAGTCTTAAAGGTAATATTCAGTTCTTAAAAATTTAGTAGCATGATTGATTCATTTTTTGGGGGCATGATTGGTTTTGGTGATATGGTTGATGAAGATCATGAGGGGCATGTTTGATTTAAATTACATGTTTGGTTTCTTCATAATGATGGTGGCATCTGAAGCTGATTTTCAATTTTAAGGTCATGTTTTGGTTTATCTCTTAAAGATTCTAGGGGCATGTTTGATATTTCCATCTAAGGACCTACTCAGTTAATCTTAATCCAAATGACATTATGAGATTATTTTTTAGCCTTGGGACATATTCAATTGAATTCCAGTTCTGGGGGAATCTTTATGTTGTCAGTTGTGGTTTTGAAAGCATTTATTTTTGGAATCTTAGGGCATTACAGTATAATAGATATAGATAGGAAGGTGAGAAAAGAAGCAGGATAGCAGGATCTTCGACTTCTTATAAGTTGTTGCCTCAACTGATAGATCTCCTACTTATATCTTCTGTTTTGAGAGAATAAGTCTTGGCGATGAGATATAATGAGGATTAGCTATTTACTAAGTAGAATAAAATGAGCATTCATACATGCATATATTTGTTCTTGCATTCTTGCATTCATGTATACATCATGCATTCATATATTCATACACATGCATTCGTACATTCATTAATTTATACATCTATAAACATACATTCATATGTATTTAGGAGTCTCTTACTTACCAAATCCTTCTTGTTTACTCTAGAAATAAGACTCTTAGCACTATATAGCTTGTGCATCAATTTCTCTGTACTGGACCTGTTGACCTGTATTTGCATAATAATAAACACTTATTATTGTATTTATTTATTATTGTTAATTAATTTAACAAATGTTTGAGATGAAGTTTCAAGATTACTCACATGAGTTGCCTAGTAGGTGTAAAACCTATAGGCTAATGAGCAAAAAACATACATATGCCAAAAAGCAGAAAAATACAAAATTACAAGTACGTTCCTGAAAGTGGCAAAAATTACAAAAATGTCATTACATAATTAATTACTCAGGTAAGTATATTCTTTATTCTAGTCACATATGTTTGCACAATTTCTTCCTAAATAAACTCCCCAGTGGATTTTCTTTCAAAATTTATGAAGTATTTCATCTTTCAATCTGTTTTACAAAAATTTCCAAAAATTAAAACCCTCAGTTTTTATTATCAAGAATAAAATGTCAAATCATCAAACATGAACCTTGTTAGATTAATTTTTGAATCTTAACACATTTTAAATTAAAAAAATTTCAAATTTCAAGCTTCAATTCCATTAAATGACTCTAGGTTGACTCGTTCAATTTCAATTTAAATTTCAAATGGAGGACTCCAAGTTGACTCCTTCCATTGAACGACTCTAGGTTGGCTTGTTCAATTTCAATTCCATTTTCAAATGAAGGACTCCAAGTTTACTCCTTCCATTGAATGACTCCAAGTTAACTCGTTCAATTTCAATTCCATTTTCAAATGAAGGACTCTAAGTTGACTCCTTCCATTAAACAATTCCAGGTTGACTTGTTCAATTTCAATTCCATTTTCAAATGAAGGACTCTAGGTTGACTCGTTCAATTTTAATTCCATTTTCACATGAAGGACTCTAGGTTGACTCCTTCCCATTTTTTACTCCATTTTCAAATAAAGGACTTTAGGTTGACTGCTTCCCATCTTCAATTTTATTTTTAAATGAATGACTTTAAGTTAATTCATTCCGATTTCAAATCTTACTTCAATTTTTTCAAATTTTGTGCTTCATTCTTAATGTAAATTGAATGACTCCAAATTGACTTATTCAATTTTCATTTCCAGCTTTATTTCAAATTTCAAGCTTTAATCTTAATGGCAAATTGAACGACTCCAAGTTGACTTATTCAATTTCAATTTCAAGCATTGATGAATGGCTCCAAGTTGGCTCATTGCTATTTTAATTTCAAATTTTAATTATAGTTAGTAATTCAATTTTGATTACTAACTTGTATTATTAAGTTTGAGTTAATAAGGAACCAAGGCGACTTGCATGCCACGTTAAACTCAGGTATGAATTCTTAACTCTAGAATTTGTTTTTATGCTTTGTCAGAATTGGTGTGTGACGACCATGAAATACAAATCATAACCTTTTTATAAAATGTTTTGGTAAGAACACCCAAATTCCTCTAAAGTAGGGTGCAAACTGTCAGGGTCATTTTTCAAAACCCTAAAAGTTGATGATAAAAGCAAAAAAATATCTTACCAACAAATGAGATTGATCGAGAATGATGATTGAAAAATAAGTTCAAAGCCATTTAAAACCCTAAAACCTTACCCGAGTACCAAACTGAACCTCTCTAAAACCAAACCTAACCACAAGAAAGAGGTTTTGATGATTAAGAGAGTGAAAATTTGTGTCGAATCTTGTTTATTGGGTCAATTAGTAAAGTCTTAAAAAAAGAGCATTTTTATGTCTGTAGTGTCTGTTTTTCAGATTGATTTTCAGTCTGGGAGCTTTGATTTAACCTTAGAAAGTCCTATGAAGAAAAGTCAAACTTTGGTCAACGAACCTTTTCGAAAGTCAAACTTTGGTCAACGAACCTTTTCGAAAGTCAAATCGAGCTCCCGGAGATGAATTACAGTCTAAAACTGTCTTTTAAAATTACAGTGTATCAGTGTGGACCACTTGACAAAAAGTTAAATTTTTGACCTCCGGTGGTCAAACTAGGTCCCATCTATGTAATAAAATAATTCACAATTCTCTAGGAGTAGTGACCAAGTGAGAAATATTCTATTTCAGAATATTCTTGGACAAGTGTCAAATTAAGATTAGTACAGGTGTATATTTTTGTCTTGTAGTGTGAAATAATACTCCTTTTAGTTGTAACTAAATTACAACTATGCCACCAAGCCTTTGCCTATAAATAGAAGGTTTGAGGAAGAATTTTGATAGGGGAGCCTATGGTTAGGGTGAGAAAATTCCTGTAGCAAAAAATTTAGAGTGAGAAAACAAAAAAAAAGAGAGAAAAATAGAGAAATAAGCCAAAATAATGTCAAAATAAACACTCTCCTCATCCACCCTCTTTCTCTCACTTTTCTTTGCTCAATTTCTATACAATCCTTAGCCTAAACACACTCCCAAACACTCATTAATCCTCCCATAATCCTAAAACATCAAATTAAATCAAAACCAAGCCCACTGCAACCAAAAAACAACTAAAAAATTATCAGAAAATAACCTACTACCGACATGCTTCTATTTGCTTTCAATCTTCATTTCTTTAATTCAATTCTTGTTTTTGGTGAGTTTAATCTCATATTATAAGGCTAAAAACTTTCTAAAACACCTTTTTGTTTGATTTATGTCTTTATTTTTGGGTTTAGGGCCATCAAAAGTTCATTTTGAGGCTGCACATTGATGAACAGCCGGATTTGGCTCATTAATAGCCAAACTGGCTGCTCTTCCTCCAAATCTAGCTATTGGAGGCTCTCAGACCAGCTATTGACATGGCAAAACTAGTTGTTCTAGTGGCAAATTTGGCTATTCATTTCTGAGCTTCGAAAACTTGCCTGTTTTGCTCCGACAAGACTCCGATGATGGTCTTAATAACTCATACATGTTCTATGATAATCATACATCATTTAAATGACTCTAAAAGGTCCTAAGATGGTCAAATTTGATATTTTTTTAATTTATTTTCATTTTTAAAATTTTTTTCCTTAATACTCAACTCTCATTTTAAAGTTTGTGCATTTACTTGCTTGTTTTGGTTTTTATTGAGCATTTGGTTGTTGATCAACATTATGATATCTCTTGTGCATTCTTGATAGTAATTTAATGTTTATGAATTGATTATATGATAGTTTAGTAACCTAATTTAGTGTTTTTGTGCCTTGGAACTATATGTGCATTATTGTGTATATGCGTTGAGTGAAACTTGTGCATTTGTGCTAACTTCTTAACTCTTATTGTGATTCTTAAGTGCATATGCTTGTTTTGGTTCTTGTTTATTATTTTGGTGATATTTTTTAGTCTAATTTATGGATATTAAGTGTCTTGAAGCTATTGTGTGTATATATTTCATATTTGTTGTTTTATGTTCAATTTGTGCACTTAGAAGCATTAATTGATCATTATTGGTTAAATTGATGTATTCTAAGGTGTTATTCATCATTTTTATACTTATTTTTAACTTCTAGTCATATTTCATTTATTTTATCACTTGATTATTGTCACTAATCAATTTATCTCCTTTTATTGACTACTACTACTAACCAATTTCTTTATTTCTTTATTTCATGTTTATGCATATCATTTGCTTGATGCATACACTATCATGCGTGTGCTCATTTTTAGATCCTCTAGATGCATATTTGCATGCTACTCAGCTTGCATCACTTGCCTATTTGCATGCTTCTCGAAATGCATCACTTTACATGCTTCCCGACATGAATCATGCATCATGCATCATCCTTTGCATGTACCCTGGATTTATTTAACGCTTGTGTGAGCATGCATTTGCATTTGCATCATTCATTCCATTATATATCTCTTGTTACCAATCTCAAAGCTCTCAATCTCTCAATTTCTAACCTTGCTAACTTTACTAACTACTGACATTTATTATTATTGCAATTTACTTTTCAAGTATTTTATTTATTGTCCAAATATTATATATTGCTCATCTTATTATCAAGTTCTCAATCTCTACTCTCAATTTCTCTTTTTATTTTATTTTATGCTCTATAACACATTTATTTGCTTATTTTATTTTAATTGCAATCTCTACAATTCTATACTCTCCATCTCTAATCTCATTTTCTTTACATGTTCAAGCTACAATTTTATGCCTTATTTATTATTTCTTTGCTTTAATTATTTCATTATAATTTTTCATCTTGTATTTATCTATTTATTTCCATTATCATGATATTTCCCAATTCTCAAGTACTTTCTCTTATTATTTTGTTTACCATTCATTGCCATAATCTCTACTCTCATCTCACTCTTATATTTATTTTATTTATTATTTCCATACATGCATCTCCACCACATTGCTTCCTATATTTTAATTGTTATTTATTTTATGTCTTCGCATAATTCTTTTCTCCACCTCAATTTTTATTTTAATTTTATTTTAAGTTATTTATTTGTTACTTTTTCTTTTATACATGTCTCTACAATATTATTTTTCATTTATTTAATCTTTTTATTCTCATGTTAACATATTCTTTTCTTCATAAATGTTTATTACACTTTCTATTTTCATCTCATTTTCTAATTTCTCATTATATTTACAACATATCTAGCATTTATTATTCCTTTTATGCATTATCTCAGTTTATTTGCACTAATTAATAATTTTGGTTAAATATTTCAATTCTTAAAATAATTCTTATTTCCATTCTCTATATCAATATTCTAATAATAATTTCCTTTTTATTTACTTTATTTTAATAATCATAATAATTTCTTTAATTATCCTTATTATTGTTATTTTACATCCTTTTATTTCATTCTTAATTGCCTTTGTTACTCATTTGTGAATATTTATTTATTTATTTATTGCTTGATATATATTTTGTATTGTGTATTTATTCATAATGTTGAGAATCAACTAAAATTCAAAATCAATAATTTCATTTTATTCTTTTTAAACCCATTTGTGGTGTTTGTTGGATGATAAAAAGGAAATAATTGGTAATGTGTATTCAATTTATCCAAGGTACAATGTTTATATCTTGTGGCCTAATTTGATGAATTATACACATTATTAGTTAAAGGCCTTCAATACCCAATTAATCACCATAAATGTGATCTTTTCAGTACTTTTTAACTTTCATTTTCTATTTGAGAAATAATATTTATTTTTATGCTTTTTATTTATCTTTTCCATTAATTTTATCCTTTTTATGCACTTTTCAATCATTTTTCATCTTATTTTCTGTTTTCATTTTAAATATCAATTTTTCATAAAATAATGGCCCCAAATCTCAAAAAAATAAGAACAATATGAAGAGGAAGAGCCTACTTGAGTGTTTGTCTCTCTTGTCACTATTCTTTTTATTTTTGTTATTATTTTTGTTTTTACTTTTACATTTCATTTCACATAATTAGGATGCCATGCATAGAAACTATCATGACATATGTATGATAAATATGTTATGATTGTGTGCTATTAAATCCATAACATGTAAATATGCCATGTACATTCATTATGTTATTAGGATTGCCATGTCATATATACATATGCCATGTTAGTTCACTTGCCATGATCATGCATCATATTTTACCATGTTTATTTATATGTTCATAGATTATGCCATGCTTATATGTCATCATTCATTTTATCATATTGTTATTTTGTGCTTGTGTGTATATATTATTTTTTTATTTGCATGTAGATGTTGGTGTATAATAGTACATAGTTCTTGGAAGCACTATACATAAAGTAAGGCCGATAATGCTCAGCATTCAGGCGGTATGGGGATGCCTCAAACAAAAGAACCTATTCCTATTGACATCAAAATTTGAACCCAATGCTTTATTCAACGGGCGAATGCGGTTCTAAGGAAGGGATCTGAGTTTGCCTAAGTCCTTAAAAAGGATAATTTCTTAAGTGATACCAAGTTGTGACTCTTTTTTTCTCCTACTTGAGTAAAGGGTTATAAGTGCATTTATGCCATCCCTAAGCTCTTTCAGTGCTCCCCTCACAACCCCCTATTTTTCCGTAAAAAGGAAAAAAGATTAGTGATCCAAAGAGTGTCGAGTCAGACCCACTAGTGTCAATACTAGACCGATTAAAACCTGCGTGGATTTGGATGTGATTGACATCTCGATATTACTATTCTATTAGGAAGGCCTTGGTTTCATCCTTTGGGAGGTGTGCCATCTACTGTGCACCAAAAGATCAAGTTTCCACATGAAGGGAAGGCGGTTACTATTTCAGCAGAAACATAAGCTAATGTTGCTACTTTGAAACTGACTCTTTAGGAAATTCCTATCAGTCTAAGCTTTGAGGTTTGTGTGCTTTAAGAGCATGAATTAGATGAGAAAATTATGGGTATGATGTGCAACATGAATTTTATGCCTAGCCTATGACTGTGGAAGAATCAGAATGGCCCACCAAAATTCATTAAATAGAAGGTACCAATCCTAAAGTGTGGAGTAGAGCAGGGTATCAGGAATCTGAGAGCTTGGATGTTGGAGCTAGGAAATGGACATTGTGGTAGAATTTCATGAAAGAAGGCACTTGGTATCCATACAAGGGAACTCTTGAACCTTTAATACTGGCTCGGAAGTTAATCCCCGGAATTGAGATTCTTGCTGACTATATGAATGGGGTCAAGGAAGCTGATGTTGAAGAGGCAATAATGGAAGAACTAGTGTTGACTCTAGAATCAAAGAAGGACATTGCTCCTATAGAGCTAAAGATGTTGTTGGTCAAGAAGAGGAGCTAGATTTTGAGACCAATGTTTTGAACTCTATAATGGATGTCTTTTATGATGATTTTGATGTTTCTTTTGCAAACTTGTTTGAAACCGATTATGTGTTCTTTTCAAAAGTTGATGCAATGAAATCTAAGTTTGCTTATTTGTATGATGTGTTTCCTTATGATTTTTTTGCTTGTAATGATCATTTCATGTATATATTTGGCATTAATTTTATGCAAATTGAATCATTTAATCTAGGCACAAATGATAACCCTAAAAATATACTCATTGCTTCTTATTTAACTCCTGATGAGAGAGAAAAAAATGAAAGAAACTTTTAAAAAAAAGACAGAAAATATTTGCTTGGGACTACGAGGATATGCTTGGGATTAATAGGGAGATTTCAGAACACAGAAGCCCTACATATTCTCACGTTTCAGCAATAAAGAGGAGGTTGAGGCCAGAATGGGCTCCCTTGGTTAAAGAGGAGGTTGAGAAGCAGCTGAAAGTGAAATTCTTGGAGGTAGTTGTAGACGGCAGGATTTAGCGCGCGCCCAAGTTTATTACAACCGCGACACTGTTTGAGCTCAGGGCTCTAGGGAACACACTAACCACTGTCAAAAAGACATGGCGTGGAGATGAGGAGTCGCCACCCAGGGTAATAACTGGGACAAATCGAAAGTGGTAGTAACTTGTTTCTCTAATACAAGCTAGCACCACAACCAGGAGTTCTGGATACGGAATACCAACTTCTTTTAGTCTTGTGTTCATTTAGATTTATTTTATTAATTATTATCTTATTCCCTAATTACATGCAATTTCATTAATCCTAATTCGAACATCCATCTAACCCTAAGGCAACCAATCACTGAAAAAACACATAAAAAATGCATTCAAAGTATAATGTCCCTAAATCTAAACTATATTTTAATTTAAGTTAACTAAATCTACATATTTTAATTACAAATGAAAACGCAACTAAAAATGGGCCTACATTTTGATTAATTAGTGAACCTAAATCTATTGTTTTTAATTCTAAGAGTGGGCCTAAGTCTATTAAATTTTAAAAGAAAAAGAAATTTATTAGTGGGCTTAATTCTAATTATTTTAATTCTAAAGAAAATGGGCCTAAGTTTATTAATTATGA
>CATIWM010660625.1:0-11778 GCA_949671775.1 Mallotus repandus
AATTTTTGTATAAATTAATATTAATATTAAAAATTATATTAAGTAAATATAATTTAAATTATTAAACATTAATATTAATTAAATATAATTTTAATTTGATGATAAACTTCGTAGTTTTGAAGTAAATTAGTATTTGTATTAAGTAAATAAAATTTTAATTATGAATTAAATATAATATCAAGTAAATATTATATAATATTAATTTAGTTGTAAGTAAATAAAATTTAAATTACTAAGTATAATAAGAAATCATATATGCTATATGTTGAGCTCTTCTGACTCATAAGCTCGGCTCAAATTCGTCAAATATGAATTCAAACCGAATTTGAGCCAAACTTTTAAAAATTTAATAAGCTCTAACTCAACTTGAATTCGTTAAATTTTAATGAGTTAATTTTAAACTTTTTAAAGTTCAATTTAGTTCGGCTCGATTACACTTTGTATACTGAAAACAGATTGTATACTGAAAACAGAAGTCATGGATATTTGACACCTAGATGCTACGTACTCATAAGTTAAGCCTAATTTGAAGTGCTAGTCAATGTTTCTTTTTTGTTGGTTAAATAATTAATAATCTTGCTAAATCCTCACTATTAGGCTAGTCTAATACATATAATCAAACTAATTAGTTTGAGAAATCCATAACCCTACTAATTATGCTAATACGACAATAATACTAAGGGAAAAGATTTTTGCTCTCATTCTCTTGATAATTGCACTTCATTTTGACTTTATTAACTATTTAAATAATTTTATTATCCTAAATTTAAAATAATTATATACCTTTTACGATTAATTCTAAGAGATAATGAATCAACAAGTCCTATAAATTGTCAAAAGTTGTAATTAAGTCTTAAAAAAATTTCTTTTTTTAATTGAGTCCTAGAAGCATTTAAAATGTTTCACGTTAGTCCATTTCCGTTATGTCAAATGGAATGGACTGATGTGATAGTTAGACCCCACCCAATGAACTAACATGTGTAGCCAACTCAACTCAGCAATGATACTGAACCCACAAGTCCTATAAGTTATCCGAAATTTCAATTAAGTCCTAAATTGTTTCTCTCCTAATTTACATGTAACAAAACCATTGCACAATATCCTTAAGTGATTCTTTATTTTCACTTTTATTGTTCTTATTATTTTTCTTAATATGAAATCCTCTTTGTAGTTCTTGGATATTAAGTGATAAAATTTTTGAAGTAGAGATTCTAGTATTTTTTGGAAGATTTTTCAATGTATGTTGATAAAGATCCGTGATGTTTGAAACAGAGATAATTTTTTGGAAGATTGTACAATAATAAAAACAATAAAAGTGAAAAAAAAAAGAATTACTCAAGGATATTGTGCAATGGTTTTGTTTCATGTTAATTAGGAGAGAAACAATTTAGGGCTTGATTGAAATTTTGGATAACTTATAGGACTTGTGGGTTTAGTATCATTGATGAATTGGCTACACACGTCAGTTCATTGGGCGAGGTCTAATTACCACGTCAGTCCATTTCGTTTGAGATAACGAAAGTGGACTAACATGAAACACTTTAAATGCTTTCTAGACTAAATTAAAAAAAGAAAATTTTTTAGGACTTGATTGCAATTTTTGACAACTTATAGGACTTGTGAATTCATTATCTCTAATATTAACTCAAAAAATTATTTAATTTATATAGATAAAAATCTAATAACTTCAATACAAATAATTTATTTGATTTAATAATTTTATATTATAATCACTGAAAATTATTTATAACTTTATTAATTTTTTTATGTTATTTTATTTTATATTCAACTTATATTGGTAGAATTTTAAAATAGTTACTTTATTTGCTAATTTAATTATGCAATATACATTTTTAGTTTTTAATACTTTAATGCTTTTAAGTGTTTATACAAATGATATTTACATTTCAAAAAATTGATGGTAAATTTAATTTTGATTTTTCAATCAATTCTTTTTTTTTTAATAAAATTGATAGAATGTAGTACTGAAAATATTATATGTATTGAAAAAATTTGTATAAAATAAAATAATTAAAAACACTTTATATGTATTAATTTTGTTAAAAAAAATTAGATTCAATTAAGTTGATATAAATTCATAAAGTATTCCTTTTAGTTATTTTATTTTATATGAATTTTATCAATATATATAATAATTTTTGTATTATATCCTATCATTTTTATTTTAAAAAAAATTGAATGAAGAAAATTAAAATTAAATTCACCATTGAATTTTTAAGAAAAATGTTGTATAAACACTTAAAAGTAGTTAAATATTAAAAATATATATTGCATAATTAAATCAGAAAATAAATAGGACTATTTTAATAAAATTTTAACAATTTAAGTTGAACACACAATAAGATAACATAATAAATTAATAAAATTATAAATAATCATGAGTGATTATAATATAAAAATTATTAAATTAAAGTAAATTATTTGTATTAAAATTATTAGATTTTTATTATGTATGAATAATTAAATAATTTTTAAAGTTAATATTAATTATTATAAAAGGTATATGATCATTAGATATTAAGGATAATTAAGTTATTTAAATTGTTTATAAAGTCAAAACTGAATGCAATTATAAGAAGAAAATTGCAAAAATCTCTACCCTAATACTAATATAAGAATTACATTAACAACACTATTATAAAGTGGTAGGGCGTTACCACTTGAACAATGCCATATAAAGGTTTGAGTTTTATCCTTGCGGGCGGTGTTTTTCAAACATTTATATTCTATATAAAAACAATTTCATTAGTTGGGTCTTTTTCATTTGATCTAGGTTATTTACACTCACAGTTTCTAGGGTTATACCGCTATTCCACTAGAGTCTCAAAGAATCAATTGGACTTATCGAAATATCTGAATTTTAATTTTAGTAACAATGATCCCCCTCTCGCCTCTTTCCGATCAAATCAGTGTCGGAAAGTCGACGTGGCATGCATGGGCTTGCTGGAGTGGCAAAATAATTTTCAATTAGGACATGTGGCTTTCTGCATGTTAACATGTGTCAACCATCCTTCAGCTAAGAAAACAAGTACCGTTAAATAAAAAACTGACTACCATCGTTTCCCTTTTAATGTTTTTTGGCCAAAATGAGTTTCCCTCTCACTTTTTCATCAACGCCATTGAAGAACTTGGAAAATATAAAATGAAAACCAGAAATCTAAATTGATTTTGTTGAAATCAACATCAAAAGCTTGTAGATTTTGGGATAGCAGCAGCATAAGAAAGGACAGACAAATAAAGAAACAAAGAAATAAAAAGTATTTTTTTTTTGTTTAAGTGAAAGTGAGCATAAAAAGTGTGAAAAAGTGGTCATGATATTTTTTGCAGACAAAAGTAAAGAAACCCTAGATTTATTTGTTGTTGGTGTCAAAGGATGAAGGAGGCACATAAAGACAACTCAAGCAATGCATTTGTGGGCCATTGTCGAACATGGCTGATGACACAGGTATGCTAAAGGCATTGTATTCGACTATAAAATGTAATTTTATATTAAATTAACTTGAATATTGTTTGAATATTTTTTTCAATTACAATATCAAGTGAATAATTTATTTGAAGACAATAGCTTTTTAAAATCCCAATTTGTTTGCCATAACATGAAGCCTATGAATTTTTTTATTCTTAATGATGTTTGTGCTGTGTAAGTTAGGACTGAGTTTTTTTTTTTAATTTCTATTTGAACAGATGGATTAGAGAATGTAACATTTGCTATTATGTTGCATCATAATGGGGAATTGGATGAATCGAGATACCATGATGGTAATGTTGATGATAAAGAATTTGAAGTTAATAGGATATTATTAGTTTTAATTGATGTGTGGGTAGAAAGTTTAGGCTTGATGGGTGAATTCCAATACTATTGGAGAATTCCCGAGATGGATTTTAAGAATGGTTTGAAATAGCTAAGTTTTGATGCTTGTTTTTTTGAAATGAGTTTACATGGAGCTAATTATGGGATAATTAATGTATATGTGAAGCATTTAAAATTTGATGACTTAGACAAGTTGGTAAATCCTAGAAGAAAATCTAGTGTAATTATAGAGGAAATAGATGATGATAATATTGTGCACATGAGTAATCAAAGTTTCCTAAAGATACAACATAGTCAAAGTAGACTTTGCCTTGAACATATGGCCAATGAAGAAAGTGCAGTTGATGAACAAGTTCAGGAAAATGCACACTAAAGCTGAGGATGAAATGTTTGATGCAGTTGTGGTGAATGAAAAAGAAAATACAGATGTTGATTTACATAATGAGAATGCAACAATCGAAATTGATGAGGTTAGTGGTTATGAGAAGCAAAATGAAGGAGAAATGGAAGGGGAAGATGATTTAATTGACCCAGATTATGACATCCTGGAGGGAGATAAGACTTACTTGATGTCTTGGCAGATGAATGGTGGAAATAAAAATAATATAAATGAGTGTACAGTGCCAGCAGGTGAAATAGAAGCATAAAAAGCAGTTTGAGAAGAAGAAATAGCATATGAAACAGAAGTAGAAACAACAGCAACTTAAGCAAAAACAGGAAGGACAAAAGTTAAAGGAAAAGCAGTTAGGTTTGAAGTAGGGAAGACAAATTCTTTTAGGACTAAAGATGAAGAAATTCCCTCAGCACTTACAAGGAAGAGAAGTAGGCCAAAAAATAGTGCATCAGATTGAGAACAGGTGGTATGGAGTCCACAATGAGGTTTAATCAAAATGAGATTGAATTAGATTATGCACCCTCTAATGAACTATAAACTGTATCAGACTTTGAGGAAGAAGGTGTGGACAAACCTTCAAAGCAATTCCCACTCTTCAATGCTGAGGAGAATTCAATGAATCCTACATTTGAGGTTGGTATGCTATTTCAAAACAAGGAAGTTTTCAAGGAAGCTTGTAAAAATAGAGGGATTAGACATAGATACCAGCTGTATTTTGCAAAAAATAATGATGCAAGAGTAAGGTGCAAGTGCTTTAAAGAGTGTGGGTTTTTTATCTACGCGGCCAAGTTTGACACGAAGGATAAGGATAATAAAACTTTCCAAGTTAGGAGCTTCAATTTAAAGCACAAGACCAATTGTTGCAAACACTATAAAAACTTCCACTTAACATCAAAGTGGTTTGCCCATAAATACATAGAAGAATTCAGAGTTGATTCATCATGGCCTATTCAAAGCATTATTGATAGGGTGAAGAAAGACATGAAGCTAAAAATTAATTGGATGAAAGCTTGGAGGGCAAAGAGTCATGCACTAAAGCAAATTATTGGTGATGAGAGTTTACAGTATGCAAGACTATATGGTTATCAACATGAGATCTTGAGATCAAATCTTGAAAGCACAATTTAATTTAAGGAGCTTAAAGGTGTATTTGCTAGTATGTACATGTGTTTGGCTGGTTTGAGGGATGGGTTTAAAGCTAGTTTGAGGCATTTTATATGTCTAGATGGGTGTTGGTTGAAAGAAGAATATGGTGGGCATTTGCTTGCAACCACAGGTATCGACCCCAATGACTACATTTATCCCATTGCTTAGGCTGTGGTACACAATGAGTGTACTGAAACATGGACCTGGTTCCTTGAGTTATTGAAATCTGATTTGGAGATGTGGAATTCACATATTGGTGCCTCATGTTTGATAGGAAAAAGGTATGGGCCTGATTTTTTTTTGTTTGTTCAGCTTATATATTATCAATTGGGCCTCATTTTGTTATTTTGACACATTTATTTACAAGACCTTATAAATGTTGTTAATGAATTATTTCCAAATTCAGAGCATAGGCTTTGTGTTCATCACATATGGGCCAACATGCATTCAAAGTTCAAAGATAAGTAGCAGAAACCTATACTTTTTAATGCAGCAAGAGCATCTCATCCTGTGAAGCTCAATCACTAGCTTGATGAACTTGAGAAAACAAATTCAGCTGCTAGGGAGTGGGTGTGAGAGAGGTCTTATGAGTAATGGGCAAGGGCTTTTTCAAGAGATTTCCAAAATATGATCTTGTTTTGAACAATATAAGTGAATGTTTCAACAAATACATTTTGCAAAGCAAGAGAGCAGCCACTGTTGACTATGATGGAGATGATAAGGTCGCAAGTTATGAAAAGGATTACATCGAAGCAAGTTTTTGGTAAAAAGATGAAGGGTGATCTATGTCCCAAAATAAGGAAGAAGTTGGAAAAAAATATTGAATTGTCATATGAATACAATATTGAATTTGCTGGTTCAGCTAAAGCACAAGTCAGAGGGCCAAAGGGTTAATTTTTAGTTGACTTGGATAAACAATCCTGTGCTCATCGAAGATGGGACCTCACAGAGATTCTTTACATACATGGAGTGGCAGCCATCATTGAGCAGAATGAAGATCCATTCTCTTATGTTGATAAGTGTTATAGCAAGATAGTATACCAATAAGTTTATAGCCATATTATCAACCCAACAAATGGCCCTAAATTATGGGAGGCTCATCCTAGTCCCCCAGGTGTTTTCCTACCACCACATGCAGCTAAGAAAAAGAGAGGAAGAATGCCAACTGCAAGGAGAAAGGAAGCAAAAGAATTAGAAAAATGAGCATAGAAAAATAAATCCAAGCAAAAGCTTAGTTTGAAAAAGAAAGGCATTGTGAAAGTCAAATGTAGCACTTGTGGAAAGCTTGGCCATAATAAGAGGTATCATGATGTTTCTCTAAATACAATACTTGTTAGCCATGTAAGTAAATCACTTATATATTAAATTGATAATATAATGCACATCCTTATCAAATAATTTTTTTTCTTTGCAGTCACATACCAATGTGACGAGTAGTTCAAGCATGAACACACCAACTTCTTCAGCTCCTCATACTGTCCAGTGGATGCTTGATGTGAGTTGTTCATTAATAAATTTTATCTGCTTGAGGGGATTTGATTTACTATGGTAATTGTGATTTGCAATGCTGAATTTCATGAACTATTGTCAATATTATGTGCAACTATGATTATGATTAGGTATTTTGAATTTGTTTTGATATTGTGAAAATTTTTTACTATTTTACTTTTGATGGTTGGACATTAGGGATCAAGTAGAATTCTCTCGAGTTAAGTTAATGTGAACATACATTCTCTTTTTATCGTTAGGGAAATTAACATAGTAAGCTCAATCACTTTAATGGCATTATTTTATCCATACATATTGTATTGGCATTAACAAATGTCTTAGTATGGGACTTCTCAAGCATGGACAAGTGAAGTTGTCAATCCAAGCCAAAAAAGCACAATTTCAGACACCTCTCCTATTGCACATGAGATTCAATCAAACCAAGGAGCTAATGAGACACGGACTCAAAGGGTTGTGCCTAAAGGCATATATGAGCCTTCGAGATTCATGTAAAAGAAACCAAAGAACTAGATTCAAGCACAAAGCAAATATTTTTATTTTTTGTTCATTTTAAGCTGCAGCTATTTTGGTCATGAACTAGACTAAACATGATGGATATAATATTGATTATGCTTTATAATAGCAAACTTTAGGCAGCTAATTAGGTTTTTTTTTGTGTTTCACTATTGAAACAACTTGCTTCAATATTGAATCATAACATGTTTCATGGTTCTTTGTTTCAATACTGTCAATGGAAATTTTTGTTTTACACCTTTTAGTGCATGTAACTAAAACAATATTTGGTTCAAATTTAAGAAGTTCTTTCTTCTTGTTATGTAAACATATTAAAGTATACTTTTGCATGGGGCATTTCTTGCATATTTTTCAACTTCACACAATGAAGAAAATCAATCTTCCTTTTCAAAATAGTAAGCTAATATCATTTCATTCAAACAAAGGATAGTACATTAGTTTTTTTTTCTTGGCTAAGCACTGCCAACTTACAAAGCACAGAAACATATAAATCCAAAGAAAGCACAATAAGTGCATTTTTTGTTCCTTCTCATTGCTCTTTCCCTATTTATCTTCTCCAATCTATCAATCTTCCATAGTAACACTACGATCACTTGTCTCGTTCTTTCAGAAACTAAGGGATCCACCCACTAAAAATTGGCATCTTCAATGTTACCAAAGCATAAAAAGAAAACTATTTCAAAACAAGGAAGTTTTTGTTAACCCTAAATATATTATAGTTTTATTTTACCTGAAAATTTTGGCAACCTAAAAACCTTCTTCCAAGGTTAGCATCAGTCCAGGAAGTACGAATAAACAGCCTCAGCCTCACAATAGCAATTGGGGATCGACATTAGCAACTCGGTTTTGGTTCAAGCACTGTTTTTTTTCGTAGGTTTTTGTTTTTCTTTATTCAACCAAATGCTTCATAATGGTTGATGCAAACAAGAGATTGATGGGATTGAATTTGCTTTCACCGAGGGGATGAATAGGTAATGTGTTCTTTATGATTTGCAGGTCTGTAATGGCGTGAATAACAGAGAGGAATGACGATAGTAGGTGGTGGAATTTGATTGTGGGTTAGTAGGAGAACTTTTTTAAGTTTAGGAGGAGAGATTGTGGGACCCATGTGGCAACATTTAGGGTCCACATAGCCTAATTGGAAATTATTTTGCCACTTTAGCAAGCACATGTATGCCACGTCGACTTTCCAGTACTGATTTGATCGGAAACAGGCGAGAGAGGGATCGTTGTTACTAAAATTAAAATTCAAGGATTTTGGTGAGCCTAATTGATTCTTTGGGACTCTAGTGGAACAAGGGTATAACCCTAAGAACTGTGAGTGTAAATAACCCATTTGATCTTGAGGTTAGTGTTGAACTGAAAATTTTGGAGTTTCCCTAGCGATAGAGCTATAATTCTACAGATAAATCGCAGTAGAAAACAATTCAAATAGTAATATTCAATAAAAATTGCTACTGCTGGTTATTCTTTTCTCTCCCATTTTGCGCTTTAAAAATGGTGGGGGCATTTCCTCCTACAACAAGACATGGATAAGTCATTTTCCTGCACTAATGACTTTCCAGATAAAATACTCGAACCGAAATCCAAATCCCCCATGGTTGTTGTCTTGTGCAATAGGCTAATGTTGCTTTGGCACTAATTAATACAGCCGCCATTAAAACAATGACAATAAAATGAGCTCAGAACACAATATCAAAATTTAGGATCATTATTTCATGAAAAATAAGAATGAAAATCAAAATTAAAATAAGTGATTCTAATTGCTAATATTTGGTGGATTAAAATTTTATGTGGGAATAGAAATGAATTTTCCATCAATAAGAATCATTTATTCCTCTTTTGGGGGGTAAAGAATGAATTTTCATGTCATAAGAATTACGTCAAACTATTTATAAATTGGTTAAACATTTAAACATTGTCATATATTATTAAAATTTATGAAATATAATATATTTTCTGAAGCAATGAAATAAAATATGTAAATTAATAGAAATAATAATTATATATATATATATATATATATACACCAAACACTTTATTAAAATTTTTATTTCATTTCCAATTTCTTTTCATTCCAATTTTAATTTTAATTTCAATTCCATAGTATGAACTAAACGACCCTTAAAATTTTGAAGTTTAAATATAATGCTTTTTTGCAAGTCATCTTTAATTAAAATCTTGCTAATTATTAATTTTCCGTCCCCTTTTAAGTTTTTTCAATTGGATTTTTTCCATTGCCATCTTGATTGTTGAAGTTGCATCCAGAAATATTTTTTTTTTTGCTTAAGACTGGTAAAAATCCAATCAAAATATCCATCGGGACTGTCATTTTCGGTTCTTGTCAATTCTAAATTTTTCAAAAAAAATGCACACAAAATATGGGTAAATTATATTGATGGTCAGTAAATTTTGCACTTACAAAATTTTATTTTACGTTTTTTAGTTGTCAAATTTTTATATAAGCTTCAAATGAAGTGCATAAAAAAAATTTTGGTTCATAAATAATTTGTATTATCATTTTAGTCCAAAATTTAAAGATAGTATAAAAATAAGTTCATATATTGTAAATTATTTAAATATGATAAATATTTTATTATTAATGTATAGTTTATTATATGCAAAAGTTCAAAATAATATTTCAATAAAAATAAAAAATTTATAAATTATTTAAATATAATATAATATACAAATACTTTATTAATTTATAGTTTGTTATATAAAAAATTAAAAAATAAAGATAAATATCAATATCTGCTTTATTATCTAACCAAATAATGTTTTTACATTATTCCATGTATTATATATTCATCCCTTAAGGTAATTTTTTTATTTTTTCTTTAATTTCTATTATTCAAATTTTGGACTAAAATAATAATATTGGATTGTTTGTGGACCAAAAAAATATAATAATCATTACTCATGAAACCTAAATAAAAATTTGGTGATAAAAAAGATACAAATTAAAATTTTATAATCAAAATATAATCAAACACAAAATTTAGTGATGTTAGGCAATTTTCACAAGTGCACGATTCGCAATAAGTAGTAGTTTGAGTATTGAGTATCGTTCCCATGAGGAGATTGATACCAAGTACCAGCCTTAATTTTATTTCCATAAGCTAACAAAACAGAAAAATATATTAACTAAGAAAGCTAAATTCTAAATTTAAAATATTCTTTTAAAATTCAATAATCGAAAGATAGAGTCTAAATTCGTTTCACTAGACACTTACTCAACATATAGGATTTAATCTCAATTCAACTTGTTAATATAGTTAAGGGTAAATTATTCAAATTACTTAAAGTCTCTTTTAAGGTCATTCAAGCATGCCAAACTAATTACTGTCTATTTTCATGGTCAAGTTAATTAATTAAGACTCATTCAATTCCTTAGCAATTTAATACTCCCCGAAGGATTCGTTTACTTTCGTGATAGAGGTTCATAAGTTTTACAGGTCTATGAGCTAATAGATTATGCAACTTTCATAGTCTCTAATCTACCCACAAACATGCATTTAATTAAGCCTAAAATTAAATACATGAACATATAAAAGCAACCTGTAAAATTAACTGAATATTAACTTATTGAATTAAAACATAAAAATCCAAACGAGCAGTAGTTTAGTTACACGAATCCAAACTCTGAGTAAATTAGTTATACATGATAGAAATAATCATAATCAAAGATAAGAATAAGAACAATTCTACTTGAACATGGTTAACTTGAATCTCTGCTTCTTACTTGCTCCAAAATATCTCTGATTGATGAATTGAATGAATGCTGATCGAATGAATTCATGAATTAGGCTTCGCATATCTTCCTTTTATAGCCATCTTTTGCCCCCAGAACTTCCAATTCTAGAATATTCTTATTTTGCTATCTTCCAAATATAAAATCTTCTAATTTCGTAGTTCTGAATGAAAGAGGAAGATTTTTCATGAGCACACACCCCAGCGCACACCCTAGTGCATGGCCATGCACAAGAGTGTGCACGCAGGCATGTACGTTAATCTTGTATGCACGGCCTAGAACATGGCCATGCACACGGGTGTGTACTATTCCATATTTGTGCACGGCTTGGTACATGGCCGAGTGGTGGGGTGTGCATAGCTTCTTCATCGGGCTTGGCTTTAATCATGTTAGTGTACACCTTCTTGTACATTCATGTAGAGAAACATGCAGAATTCTTGATGAGCACACAGGCATGTGCTAGCTTGTGTTCGCAATTGTGCAGAGAGACTTTCCAGACACAAGCGTGCACTAGCTTCAGTTCACAAAACTGTAATAAATAATTTAATTAGATACTATAATGCACTTAATTATTAAACAAACATGCAAATGTATGCAATTCAATAACATTATGCTAAATGCAAGTAAAAT
>CATIWM010660898.1:0-12742 GCA_949671775.1 Mallotus repandus
GATTTGAAAATACACTACACTCAGTCGTATAGTGTTGATTCTATACTCGGTCATATAGTGTTGATTCTATACTCGGTCGTATAGTGTTGATTTGAAAGTACACTATACTCGGACGTATAGTGTTGATTTGAAAATACACTATACTTGGACGTATAGTATTGATACACTATACTCAGACGTATAGTGTTGATTTGAAAATATACTATACTCAGACGTATAATGTCTGTGTTACATGTAGCAATTTGAAATTTTGATTATGCTATTTTATAGCATAAACCATGAGAATTTGCAAATTCAATGGTAGCTACTATATAGTATATAATTGTATGAAATGCATGCAAAATTGACTGATTTTGAAACCTCTTATGATGACAATTTAATAATTCATTGAATTATTAAATTATGTAATTAATTTCAAAATTTCCTTTCTAATTTAATTGGGAATTAATCTCCCAAATAAGTTAGAATTTTAGGCCTAAATTGCCAAAAAATCATTGGACTCAAATGCAAACAAAGCTGAAGGACGCAAGCAGACATTTACCACTTTAATATAAACATTCCCTTTTGCCAATTTATCTCTTGCACTTTCACATCCTTTTAATTTTTTTGCATTTCTTTTCTTTCACTTTCACTTGTATTTCCAATCTTCTTTTTTCAATTATTTCTTTGTTTGTGATCTGATTTTTAATCCGCCTGATCCTATGGCCCACCCATAACATAGACTACATGGAAGCAGCTCCAGACAATCAGATTAGGTCATTTTACCTTTACATTTTCCTCAAAGAGACCCCTGAAGAAAAAGAGAAATTTTCAATCTAGTCCATAAAAAATGCAATCAAGCCTTTGGATCCAAAATTCAAATACTAAAGACCTATTTACGATGAATTTTCATCATCAGAGTCCTCTTTCGTATCCATACTCTAGTCATCCCGAAATTGGGTGCTTACAATATAGATTAATTGTTGATCCATCATCAACCATAATAGACGGAACCATAAAACCTTTTACTTCAGCCTGAATATACAAATCTCGGTTGTGTTTCCTTCCTAAATCTATCAAGTCTTTGTCTGAAAAAGAAATATATGCATTATCTTCGAAACCCATTAACATAACTAACTCTTCAGGAGTAGATTCTGTAGAAATCAGCAAGTTCTTAAGAGCTTCATATATAGCATCCTTATGCTTCTTTGATCCGATAAGCAAATCCCATATACTAGTATTGGTTTTCATCTACTTTAATTGCTTTAAAATAGTATCTTCTTTTTCCTCTTCAGCCACTTTCTATTTTCCTTTATCTGGCATTGGTGACCCATCCTTTTATGGCATAAAAGGATCTGGATAGTACTTTTAGCTTTTAGTGACATGACTCACATCCATCTCATCATCGCTCTATAGTTCCCATAAGTTAGCAAAGTCTAACTACAGATTTTCTTTATTAGTAGAATCTTCTCCTTCCATCAGTTCCTAGAAGTTTGAAGGTATATTACCTGAATTTTCTCCGACTCAAAAGACATGATCATCCATATAGTTAGCACAACGGTTCATCTCATCGCTGTCACTAAATTTTTTACCCCATCCACTTCGAATGATTGAGTCAAATAGAATATCTGCAGATGCTGGCTTAGAATACTTTACCAAATAATCAAATTTCTAATTGGTTCAGCCAAAGTATCACAAACTTGCTAGTAACTTGATTGTTCTAGAAAAACCCGATCTGGTGGCACTACTTCTTCAAATAGAACTTGGATTACTGGCGGATTATAAGTAACAACATAATCAAACTCAGGATTTGACTGATCAAGATTCTGATAATCTTCTTCTTCCCTAGCCTTATTTTTGCTATTGACCAACTCAAAACCCTTAATTAAAAATTCTTCATTAATACATTCTTTGTCAATCATCATCACTTTCTTCACCTCTTGTGCAGGCTTAGCATGTTATGGATTTGAAATTTTGCAGCAATCAATAAGATCTTAGATTGCATGTCTAAGTTTAAAACAATTATCAGTGTTATGTCCTGCTTGATAATGGTACTTTCAGAATTCTTTCGAGTTGTGATTAGGTGAAAGAACATTTGGTACTAGCCTTGGTTCCGTTGGCTCAATAATCCTGCTCTTACAAAGTCTTTCAAACACTTTAGACAATGGCATGGGCATAGGAAACTTAGAAAACTATCTCGGCTTTATATTTACTAACACAAATAAAGATGTAGTAATAGTCGCTTTCAGAGGATATGAAGATTAAGTTCTCTTCTTCTGAACTTGTGAAGGTTTTTTGAATCTAGCAATTCTCTCAACTTGAACCCCGGCATAATACAAATATGCAAATGATCTCATACTCATAACCCTGATTTCTTATCTAATAGAGTCTTGAGCATTTTACCATGCAATTCTGACTTGATCAATTTCATCCGGCCGATTTCTCATACAAGCAGCTTTCTCTCTAAACCTTGTGATGTAATCAGCAAAGGATTCATTCAATCTTTTAGTCAAACTCTGTAGATCCAATAAAGAGACTTCAATCTAAGTGTTGTAAGAATACTTTTTAAGAAACTAGTTCACAACTTCCTTCCAATTCTCCTTCACAGTATTATTAAGTTAAATGTACCATGTAAGAGATGAACCCTGCAAAGAAAATGAGAATAAACCCCATATTTTATCATCTGTCAATCTCAGAATAATGGACATCATAGCTTTATAGTGTTAAAGGTGTAACTTCGAATCATTAATGCCAGAAAACTTAGTCACTTCAGGCATTTTAAATTTTGGTAGGAGATTAAGATTCCCAAACGTACATAACTCATTAATGTCAAAACCTATGGATACATGTTTCACTTGAGTTTGTAGCTTTTGAAGCTGCTAAGTAATCTGAGCATATTCTTCCATCATTACTTTCTTTTCCTCAGTAACTGGATTAGCCATAGCTGGTGCTTTTCATTTAGATTGTGTCTTGCAAGCCTCATAAGCCTTAATCTAATCCTCAGTCAAAGGTGGACCATCAACCATAATAACTTCTTCTTCATTAACCTCTCCTTAATGTGGAGGAGGTGATACTACCCTATAAGAAGGTCTTTCAGTTTCCTTAGCAGCTTGCAGTAACTAACCTAGATTATTCTGAAGGTACTCATTCACCCTTTCATTAACAAACTTGTCAACTTCTTATATTCTAATAGATTGTGATGTGCTGTCTATAACAAACTTAACTAGTCTGCCTTTTTTCTGTCCTCCAACCAAACTGCGGTGTTAAGACACTTCAGGGATTACCTATAATGATTCTACATGTATCGGCATGTATCCATACATTGTGATAATGCATGAATGCATGAATATATGAATGCATATGTGATGCAAAAAAAAATAGATTCCCTTCCAACCTTATCTCTCCTACACATGCAATTATTCAATTTCTTTCCTAGGTAGGGCTTACCAGAACATCAACAGGGGATGAAATGGCTCGTGACTCTCGAAAATGAAAAATTAACAAATGAGGATTATTTATGTTTATATGTATGGTTTGATTTGGATAGAGTTTCATGGTACTTGAATATTTTAAACTAAGTAATCTTTTGGAGTAGAGTTATGATATCGGGATAACAGTCTCAAAATTTTAATCCTTATATATCCAAATAAATTATAGATATAAACCATAGATTAGCTTATTATGTACATTCAGTTGTATTATAATAAGTTCAAAACAGGTTTATTTGGATATATAGAGGTCAAAATTATTGCTCCATAGGGTTACATGGGTTAAATTATTAAAGGACCATTTGCAATATGTATTTATTATACTCTACTAATTAGATTCAAGTTAATGAAAAAATGGGATATCAGAATAACCTTTCGGATGTAGTATCCCCACAATTAGGGTTAGACAATTAAGATATTTCAAGCTCTATCCTTTTAGACAAGATATACCTATTCAGACATTGAGGTTTTAGCAAATTAGTCAAACTATCATAACCATAAGAGTCATAATGTTTGAGACATATGACCTAAATGATGTAAACCATTTTGGGTCATAAGAAATAAATAGTATGTACAAATGTGTCATGATAGACTAACTTGGTTCTTATGGACCTTTTAGGTTAATGTGGATATATAAAGTCTAAAGAGGATTAACTTGATTCTTAATATGCACAGCATAAGATATAAATATCACCAAGGACTCAGTTTAAGTCAAAACACAACATATAGAAGCAAATAACCAAACACATGCAATATAGGGTGTAATCCTAGTGGATGATTCTAGGGCCACTACATGGGTGAGTCAGGGTAAAAGGCCAAAGGTTCCTTTAGCCAGATGCCCTCCATTATAGACTTGAGTCATAGGCCAAGGTCAGAGGGACCCGTCATCTTTTACAATCTCGAGAGAAAACTACCCCCCCCCCTTTTAGGACTTAGGTTACAGACTCTAGCCAGATGAGGCCGGTAGTATCTCTTTAACCAAGTTAAGGATAAAGGTGACAATGTCAAACTAATCAACCCATGAGTTGAGTTGAGTCATGGTGAATCATAATTTAACACCATCGGGGTTATTAAGCTTATGAATGTCTGATAAGTGTCGCAATGCAAGTTGGTCTATAATAGTATATACTTGGAAGAAAAGTACAAACTTCAGGATCAAGATCTCTATCCTTAGTGGAGTCGCCACAATTGACGCCAGCGGGACCAACTAGGCACTCTTTGGATCACTGGCCCTTTTTCTTTATTACAGGAAAATAGAGGGTAGTGAGGGGAGTACTGAAAGAGCTTAGGGATGGCATAAATGCACTTATAACCCACCACTCAAGCAGAAGAAAAAAATGAGTCGCCACTCAGTATCACTTGAGAAATTGTCCATTTTAGGGACTTAGGCAAACTTGGATCGCTTGCTTGGAACCGCATTCACCTATTTGATAAAGCATTGGGTTCAAATTTTGATCTCAGTAGGATTAGGCTCTTTTGTTTAAGGCAACTGCATACTGCCCGGATGTTGAGCATTGCCGGCCTTACTTTATGTACAGTGCTTCCAAGAATTATGCACTATTATACATCAACTACTACATGTAAATGCACACAATATATACACACAAGTACAAAAGAGCATGATAAAATGATGCATGAATATGGTAAAATAACATTATAATAAAATGACGCATGATCATGGTATATGCCAAAACTAATGTACATAACATGGCACACATGATATAAACATAGCATAATAACATAAAAACATTGCATAGAATCATAAACATGAAAATTTAGAAAGCATGTAAACATTGTAAATCTGTATATCATGGCAATATCATACAAGCATGGCATAATAATAACATATCATAAACATGCAAATAAGTAAAATGCAAATAAAGTAATAAAAACCCAAACAATTAACCCATGGCATGGCATGTAATCATAGTAAAATCATGTTATGAAAAGATACATGCAAGTTAAATAATGAAATATGAAAAATAAAAGCAATAAATTAAAAGAGAAGATAGATGAGAATATCTAACACGTCTCGCGAATATCCTCTTCATGATTGCTCCATATTCTAAGTTTTTGGGCAATAAAACATTTTATTTGTAAAATGTAAAAAAAAAACTTAAAATCTAAAATAAAGTTAAGAAAATGCTCTATAAGTGAATTTGGCTTCAAAAAGAAATAAAAATGGATATCATTGTAAATTTTAATAGAAAATAGCTTAAAAATCCTAAATAAATGAAAAATATTTGAAATTGAATTCTAAATAAAAAGGATTTTAGAAAGCATTTAAAACTATCATTTGATTAATTATATGAACCATTAATTCACAACATGAGTTTCGATCAAGTTAGACCTCAAAATATTAATTTTGTACCTTGGATGGGCATTCCCATATTATGAATTATTTATCACATAATTAAATTATTTTATTTAAAAAAACTAGAGAATAAAGGAAAATGTGACCCATATCCTTGCATTTGGATGATTTATGTGATCAATAAAGAATAACACAAATATCACATAAAAGCACAATATTTATTAACTAAATGATCATAAATGAATGCTTCAAGAAAATGTAAATTTCCATATAAAAAGTGAGAAAATGAAAAAGGAATTGAAAAATAAGTGCAAAAGATACCATTTTATTAACCATAAAAGATAAATTACGAATTAAAAGAAAAACAGCTTTTGGTATATTTTTTATTATTTTCTGGTTGATTTTCAGTTGCTGGCAACAAATGAAATATAATTTAAACATAAAAATAAATAGAAAACTTGATGAAATTGACAAGATAAAGTGTAAATAATACCAAAAGAAACATGTTATAATAAGATTAAAAATTAAAGCAAAAAATAAAGAAGGTGTAGAGGTAGTGATTGAAAATAAAATGCAAAAAATACATAAATAAGGCATAGAAATAAAGAGAAATGAGAGTAAAATGTAGAGATTGAGATGGCAATTGGTAATATAACAACATAAAGCATAAATTGATAATTAGAATAATAAATTGAAATAAAAGGTAGTAAGAAGTTAGTAGAGGTTAATAAAGTTAGTAGCTTGAGATTGATAACAAGAGGTATATATAATGCAATGGATGATGCTAATGCAATGTATGCTCACACAAGCATTAAATAAATCTGGAGTGCATGCAAAGTATGATGCATGATGCAAATTTAGGAAGCATGCAAGTATGCAAGTGATGCAAGTCGGGTAGCATGCAAGTATGCATCTAGAGGATCTAAAAATGAGCACACGCATGGTAGTGATAAGCATCAAGCAATTGATATACATAGAGGCACATGAATGAATGAAAATGCAAAAATGCAAAAAAAAAAATAGAGGGAGATGTAGAGAATAGTATATAAGAGTAGAGAAAAGGTTAGTACGGATAATAAAATAGTATTAGATGTGAAGTAGACATAAAAATGACAAGAAAAGGACTCTTATGAGGTTAGAGACACTAAATAAGCACAAAATAGCATTTAAAAGCTATACTTGAGACATAAACTTAATATTAATAAAAAATGGACTCCACCAAAGCATGAAATATGAAATTAAAGACTCATAAGACTCTAAAATTGAAATAAAGACACACAAATAAGGCACTTATGTTCAAGATGGTGACCACAATCACTATAAATGCAAACTATGTACATTAATACGCTTAAATCAACAAAACGTTCACAAAATACAAAAATAATGATCTATGATGAAAAACACAATCAAATTGACTTATAGATGGTAAAAACCCTAAACTAGACTACAATATTTGCATATTAATATCTCAACAAGATCACAGTAACAATCAAAGTCTAATTAAGCATAATTAAGCAACATATATGCAAAATAAATATTGATCAAGACTTTGAACATGTATTCATACTAAAATTAACCAAAAATAATAAATAAAACTAACAAAAATTTAATTAAAAGTCACATAAACATCAACAAGTACAATCCCAATCATCAAACTAAAGCAAGATTAAGGATCACACTTGAAAGCACTTAAAGGAGAGTTTTTTGAGAAATAAAAGGAAAATAATTGTAAAATAATTTAAAATTAGAAAAATAAGTTAAAATACTTCAATTACATCATCCTAGGATCTTAGGGAAGGGTTAGAATCATATTCAAGCAAGCATATACCCTTTGGAACCCTAAAAACCATCATCGGAGTCATTTGGAAAAAGAAGAATGAACAACCGGTTTTGGGGCCTAGACAACCAGTTTTGGAGCCTGAACAACCAGTTTTGGAGGCCATAATAGCTGGTCTAAGAGGTAAAATAGCCAATTTTTTCATATGAACAACCAATTGGTTATTCATAGGCTAAAACTGGTTGTTCATGTCCGAACAACACGATTTTGTACTCCTTTGCTTTCAAAACTTGATTGTAATGCCCTAAATCCTAGAAATAAGATGAGAATCAATGAGGGTGATGTTTTAGAAAGTTTTTAGCTTTATAATTTTAGCAAGAACTCACCATGAAATACCAATTGATTATATAGAATTGAGATTGAAACTCAAAGGGAAAGGGTGTTTTTAGGTGGGTTTAATCTTAGATTTGGTTTTGATTTGAATGGAATTGATTTACAGGAGTTGGATTTTAGGTTTTGGTGATTGGTTTTGGTATTATTGAGAGAGATTTGAGAAGAAAATAAACAAAAATTAGGTCAAGAAGAATTTTGGCATAATTTCCCCTTGATTTCCCAATTTTCCCTAATTTCTAAGGCTTTTTGTAGAGAATTATTTTTATAATCTTTTTGGATTTTTGTGCTAGAATTTTCTCTATATGGAAGTGGTTCTCTCAACCTCCAAAATCCCTACAAAGCTTTCCTTAAAGCCTTTATTTATAGGCATTTAAGGTTAGTGGCATTTATTGTAAATTCCCCTTAAATATTCTAGGTTATTATGTAATAGTATATACTCTCCCTTTAAGAAATTGACTCTTGTCCTAGTATATTCCAAATTTGAAATGTTCCTTACTTAGAAAGCACCTTTTTTTCAAAAATGTCCTTTTTGGATAAGAACAAGGAGAAGTAGACAATTGTGGGACCTGGTTTGACCACCAGAGGTCAAAATTTTAACTTTTTGCCAAATGGGAGCCACTGACACACTGGAATTTTAGAAGATAGTTTTAGACTGAGATTTAACTCTAGGAGATTTGTTTGACGACTAAAAAATCCCGTTGACCAAAGTTTTACTTTTGTTCTCAAGGCTTCCAAAGGTTAAACCAAAGCTTCAGGAATGAAAACCAGACTGAAAACTATAAAAAATAGACAGTAAACAAGCCTTATATAAGACTGTACTTATTAGTTTAGAAGACATGACTTAGGTGAACTTCTCTCTGATTATTCTTCTCAAACCTCTTTCTCAATACCAAAAGGGTAGGGTTAAGGTTTGATCAGGGTTTGTTTAGGTCTTAAAATGGTGTATTTAGTGATCGAGTATGATTTTAGTGGTTCAGTGGATTTTGAAATGGCTTGAATTTCAATTCTCTTCATCAAATTGACTGTATAATGAGACATTTTAGATTTTTCATCACCGCCTATCAGGGTTTTAAAAAATGACCCCAACACCAATCAATAAAATTAGGTGCAATGAGTCTATGGTTTTTTAGAATGATGCTTAGTGGGTTTGAAGACCTTATATGATCAAATTACTGCAGAATATAACAAGATTATTAGTCATAATGACATTGATAATATTACCATTAGATTTGGTCTTTAATTATAATGGCCTCTTACTAACTTGGTAAATCCTACACTTCCAAAGTAGGAAATGGAAATCCAAATATTCTGCCTCAAAAATTTTTCCTACTCAAATCAACACTAACTTCTGTTTACTTGTTATTTTGCAGGTAAATAAAATCATAAAATTAGGACAAGAAACATGGCAAACAAGTCCTAGTATGCAGTCTGAATGGAGTATAATCCTAGCAAAATACATCTCTAAGCGCACAAAAGGGAACTAATCCTAGCAAGGGAAGTATCATAAATGCTAAGTTCTTAATAACCCAATTTATTATCAAGTTCATAAGCACTAACTTCATATATCTTATCATGTAGGAGGGATATAGAAAAAAAAAACTGAGTTTGAGGTACTAACATGCTGCCGATGAAGCACTAAAACGTGCTCCCTCAAGTTAGAAACAAGAGGGACCTCATGACCCCTCCTCACTCCGTGCCATGTGCAAAGAGCATGCACTGGCTTCTGACGTGCAGCACCACCCGTAGGCTAGTCGGTCTGACCTCCTGGACCCTACAGACCAGGATCCTCCAAATCAAATGCAATGTTGGGGTTGGCATCCCCTAAAATATCATCATTGCCTTCACCTCGTTGCATGGGTATGATTTAAAGTGAAGAAAGACTAAAGTCCAGAGAAAGCCTAAAGTCCAGAGAAAGCCTAAAGGTGGAAAGAAAAGAGAAAGTGAAAAGTGAGGAAAATGACAAAAAAAAAAAGCCTTTTATAGGCTAAGAGCTCGTGGGTAAGAATTAACCATGCACGTGGGTCATTGACCCACACTCATTGGTTATTGGAACCACATACATGGGTTATGCCCATGGCACAGTCCAGGACTCACCGAAGCCCCTAAGACATGTACTTTTGCATGCTGAAGCTTCCAAAAGGTTCCAATAGCACAATGAAGGACTGGATATCAACCCAAGACACAATAAAAAAATTGGGAATTCACAGTAAAGGTCAAAAATGCCCCTGGAAGAGCACAAAAATTTAGGGAGTCTTCTATACCACCCTGCTCTAAAATTTTTATACAAATTTATGCATTCACATATGCATTTGCATTCCAAACATCATTTTTTAGTGCTGTTGGAGGTGCACCTGCACTGGAGAGGGGGCACATGGCAGGGACAGGCCAGTTAACCTTGACAACAACCATCTTTCTTTAACGAGATTTTCAAGGTTTCCCAACTTTAATCAACAGCTCCAAGCCGAGATTCCCACTTCTAATCAACTTAATGCTTGATAACCTCATGAAAGACAAAAAATCCACCAAAGGAAGAGTCATAGGGATTTGAGATGATTGAGTAGCTTGTGATTATCATGTTAGACCTCGGAAGAGGTTTAAATGCACAAAGAAAAAAAAAAGAAAGAAAAAATAAGAAAAAAAGAAGAAAGAAATAAGGGGGAAGAAATAAAGATCATACTCAACCTAATCCAATGCTCAAATCTTGAGTAAGAGTATTCAGAGGAATTTTTTCATAGCATTCACGATGAGTGACAGAAGGCATGGAATGCTTGAGAAGAGAAATGAGTGTGATCAAGCAATTGCCTCCAAAGGGAATTATATGATATCAAAGGTCACTTCATGCTTCGTGGTTCTCGGCAACATTATTTGATGAATTTCCTTCTGATCTTGAGGAAGGCTTTCACTTCACTTGGTAATCAGGGATGATGATCAAACCTCAACGAAATAGTGAGAATCGCATCAAGCTAAAACAGTCGTAGTTGGATTGACTCAAAGTCCCTAGTGCACACCACTCACCTGTAAAGGTAAACTGTTGAAAGCACGAATGAAACTCTCATGCATCAAAATTTCAAAAATAGCATCTCAATTTTACAAACACCATAATCACACAACACTTCTCATAAGATTCTATATGCACTTTGGTTTTTTTGAAACCTGGCGCTTGAAGCCCGTAGGGCTATACAATGCACACTGCTTTATAGTCTTGGAAAAGGTCATATAGCACCCTCATGAAAGTTTTTACATCTTTTATTATTTTCAAACCTTGCTTCCCATGCATCAACAAGGTTGCAAGTTGATCGAAACGTGTGAAGTAGGGGGTAACCCCAAAAATCTCATCTTATGGTTTTTAAACTCTACTTCCCACGCATCGACAAGGTGTAGCTTGATCGATGCATATGTAGTAGGGGCTTACCTCTAAAAATCTTATCTCATGGTTTTCAAACTTTGCTTCCCATGCATCGACAAAGTGGCAACTTGATCAATGCATGTGAAGCAACGGGCAACTGTTGATACCCAAATTTTGACGATTCCTAAAAATCCGATGATGAAGGATTCCTATCACTTAGACAGGGGAAAACTCCTTTGGAAGTTTTCTCGAGCATGCTTTAGATCAAGAAGAAGCCTGAAAGAAACCCAAAAATACCAAAAAGCAACTAGAAACCCAAAATATACTAAAAATAAAAATCCAAAAGGAACCAACTTGGGCCTCAAAAGGACTAAAAGTGGGGGGAAAAGCCCATGGGGGCGGGTCCATCCACGAGCTTAGGTTGATGACCCACTAGTGTAGGTCATTCAACCTATGGGTCAAAATGACCCAATTACCCTTGCATGGGTTAAATGACCCACGCGCATGGGTCATTTGACCCAAGATTGTGGGTCACCTTGACCCACATATAAAAAAAAAAGGATTTTTCCTCTTTTGAAGAGGAGGAGGGCACAAATTTTGAGGCAAACATTTTAGTGAAAGAAAAACCTACTGCTTCAAGACTCTCCCTCTCTTTCTCACCTCTCCTAAGGTATTTGGAGACCCATATACCCTAAACACTAATCAAAACCCATCTTTCTCTTAATATTGTCTTTGGATTTAGACCATTAAATTCAAACCCAACCACATCTTTGTCCATTTGAGGATCTCTCAATCATTTTCTATTAAAAATTTGCATTTTTATCATCATTTTTTATCATTTTTATCATTTTCTTGCATTTTTATTCATTTTATTGTAAATATTAATTGTTGTGATAAAGTTGTGATTTATGTGGTGATTTGGAGTTTGTAAATAAGATATGTAGAAGGAGAAGGAAATTCGGGTTGGATCCGGGTGTTTGCATTCATTTTTATATTTTTCTATCACTTTTTGCATCATTTTCTATATTTATGTAAAAATGGATATTTTAGTGTAAAGTTAGCATTTTTAATATTATTTTTGCGTCATTTTGATTCTTTTTATTTACGGCAGTATTTTTATTTATTTCTATTATTTTTTCTGCATTTTTTCTCATTTTTATTGCATTTTTATCAACTTTTGTGGTATTTATGTTTTTATTGTAAAAATGGTCTTTTTATCATAAAATCTCAAATTTTATGGTGAAAATGCTATTTTTACCATTTTAATATTTTCATTGCTGCATTTTTTATTTATTTGCATATTTATTTCGGTATTTTTATCATTTTTTGTATTTTTGCAATTTTTATTACATTTATGCCTTTTATAGTAAAGTTAGCCCTTTTATCATTAAGTTTATATTTTTATGGTAAAAATGTAACCTTTATTATTTTAATTATTTTATTTC
>CATIWM010661045.1:0-13211 GCA_949671775.1 Mallotus repandus
ACTTAGCATCCCTAGCATTTAGAATAGAAAATAAATTTCTTGTGTTTTCTTTTAATAACATTTTAGTTTCTTTAGAACTTTTACTTTTTTGATCGATGATATGAATTCTGATTTTGCTTACTTGTGTGGTGTGCATCCTGATGATACTGCACATTATGATTAAATATGCATGTTTGACATAAATTCAATTTCAATTGGATTAATTCAACATGAGCATGAATGAAAATTCAAAGACCATTCATATATCACATGGTATAACTTTTAAGGAGAGAGAAAAATTTGAGAGAGTATGTAAAGAGAAAAATAAAGGAAAATAAAGAGTGAATGAAAAGGTTAGCTAGGTAAAAATGAGTGAAAAATATTATGTGGGAAAATTTCAGAAGGCCCAACTAATAACAAGAGTTGTATCATGTGATGTAATGAATGTTCTCATTTTTCCCCTGATGAATAAATAAAGTTGAATTTGAGTTTATTGTTCAAATATCACATATTCGTCTTTATCATATTGCATAAGTATCTGAATGGAAACACAAAACATGATGAAAGCTAAATAATCAGAGCTATGAGATCACTATTTTAGTTTTATTTTTTTCTTCTTGTCATTCCTTTGTGATTCATTTTTGAGAAAAAGAAAAAACCATTCTCCTCTTATATCATGAAAACCCAGACGGCTTAATAACTTGCATTGTAACTCGTGTTTGGTATCAATTATTGAATCAACATCAAGCCTCATATTCTGCTCAAGAATTCTTCAAAGCTATAAATTCCACTTTAACCAGCATCCATTGAGAGCAAGACTAATGATAGACATGAAGAAAAATTATCAGAAATTGGGGGCAAAATGTAGCTCTGAGGGCAATTTGGAGGCAAAATAGTGAATCTGCACTCAAAGACTAAAGATGAACACTAAAGTATAAGAGTCATCAAAAGAGTTTTGGGGGCAAAAAGAAATGAACTACAAGCAATAGATAATAGTTCATCCATATAGAATAATCATCAAGTCATGGACTTTATCAGCCAGTTGGTCATCTATCAAAAGAACTACATCAGAAGCTTTAGCACTAGAAGTACCAACCTTGAAGCATTCAAGGCTCAAATCTACAAGTTATTGATAAAGCACCTCGGTCTCACACTCCGAGCTGCAAGTATAACTCTACTCCATGGAAGACCTGTTAGGGTCATGAATATCATACATAGCATGCATACACTCGCACACATCTATTGTGAAGTACTTGCATTCCATGGTAAAAAATCTTTGAGGAAAATCAAGATTATACAAATAATCTACTACTAATGTTCAAAATTAGTGTTGTAAAGTATAGGAAAGTAGTTAGAGTCTGGAGTAGTGAAAATAGGAAGGGTGATACTATCAAGATGAACCAGATGCTCAATGGGCCTATCCAATAGGGAGATATCATTGACGGTAGTACTCGCAGAAGTCTCATCCTAGGCAATCTCAAGAGGAATTCAAATCAACACTATACGACCGAGTATAATGTATTTTCAAATCAATACTATACATCAGAGTATAGTGTATTTTCAAATCAACTCTATACGTCCGAGTATAGTGTATTTTCAAATCAAAATTCGCGAGCAGTTATGAACTGTAGCATCAAAAGTGAGCAACAAAGAGCATCAAAAGTGAGCAACGAAGGGGTTGCAGCTACACGTGAGCAATTATGGACTGTAGCATCTAAAGTGAGCAACGAAGAGGTTACAGCTAAACGCGAGCAGTTATGGACTATAGTATCAAATGTGAGCAATTATGGATTGCAGCATCAAAGGTAGACAACAAGAGGGTTGTAGCTATTTAAAACTTGCCAGCAATTATGGATTGCAGCAGTACAAAGCTTACATCATGGAAAGATGAAAACAATGTTGCACAATTCAGTGTTATAGGCAAACGCTCTGTAACACGTCAGGTAAGTATCCTAACTTCTTACCCTTGCAATTGTGTGCTTATTTGCTTTGTCGCTATTTGTCAAGCAAACAATGACAAAGGGGGGCAACTGTAAGCACCCAATTTCGGGATGATTCAAGTTCGGATGCAACAGAGGACCCAATGATGAAAATTGACTGTGAAATTAGATTTATTGGATTTAATTTATTGATTTTGAACTAAATTGTAACTTATTTTTAAATTTTATTTATTTATTTAATATATATATATAATTATTTTTTAATAAATTTTCAAAAAAATCAAAAGAATAAAAAAGAGAAAATTACAAAAAAAGAGATTCTGGCCAAATGGGCCAAAGGCCCATTCAAGTTGTAAATTAAAGATGGCCATATGGCCATCATTTTTTCCTTTTCTATTTCCAACCGGAAATAGTCTATTTCCGGACATCCGTCCTTTTTTTTTTTGTAATTTATCCTTTTTTGTTGTTGTTATTTGATAAATATGTTTGTTTTATTTGATAAATAAATTGATAAATATTTTTTATTAGATAAATAATGAAAATAAATTTTTTATCCTGTACCCAACTTAGGGTTACAGGTTGTGTCTTTTATAAATACATGATTAACTCACTTCACAAAGAAAAAAAGGTTGCAAGGGTTTTATGATTTTTCTTAGCATTTTTCTGATTCTTAGACGTCAACCAAAAAAATGTAATTTTCTTTCTTTGATTTCCACATAATTTTCTTTTGCTTCTGGCCATAATCGTATCCAAATAAATAAATAAAAATCATAGACAAACACAATAGAAGCCACAAGCTTTCATTAACAGTGATCACCTTCTAACGTGCAATCAATACTGCATCCCATTCTCAAATCTTTATCTCCTTCTTCTTTTATTTTGATTTTGATTTTATTTTGATTTGATGTTTGTTTATTATTTTTCAATCATTCATTAACTATTTTTTATTTTTTATTTTTTTTATTTTCATAATGGTGGGAGTACCCAAACTGTGGAGTGATTTGATCCATGGAGAACGCATGAAGATCCATGGAATGTCATGGATTAAATTTTGTATTTTAACATAAATTTTAGATTTTTTTTTATCATTTGGTGTTATTTTCTTTATTTGGCTTTATGGGTTGTATTTAATTTTATTTTATTAATCTGTACGTAGGTTGTAATAGCCCCAATAATGGGAATAGTAAAATATTTACTTTTTTTTGCTTTTTAAAATCAATTAGTAAATTAGGTTTATTTGGTAAATACCCTAATAAAATCAATGGTGGCTTTAGATTAATTTTAGGTTGTATGTAATTAAAATTAGGGTTAAAAAAATCACAAGATGTTTGTTTTTGATTTATTATTTTCTTTATTTTTATTTTTTGGGTTTGTTTGTTATTTTTGTTTTGTTTTGGGCCCCAAGCCCACGTGTAGGTCTAATTCACTAATAAAATAGACATTTAAAATTAAATTTAGGTTTAATTAACTTTAAAATCAATTTAGGTCCATTTACCCACTTTTTGTAATTTAAAATAAATTTAGACTTACCTCAGCCCGTTAAATCATTTCTTTTGAAATAAATAGATTTAAAATCATTTCATTTAAATTAAAATAAGTAGAATTAGACCCATTAAATCAAATCCATTTTTCTTAAATTTGGAAGACTTAGGCCCACTTTTAGAATTAAAAATAATAGATTTAAGTTCACTAATACAATTAAAATATAAGCCCTCCTTTAGTTCCATTTCACTTGTAAATAAAATATGTAGATTTAGCTAACTTAAAATTAAAATCAAATGTAGTTTGGATTTAGGGACGTTACGCCTCGAATACATTTTTTATGTGCTTTTTCATGGATTGGTTGCCCTAGGGTTAGATGGATGTTCAATTAGGGTTTAATGAAATTGCATGTAATTAGGAAATAAGCTAGTAATTCATAAAATAATTCTAAATGAACACGAGACTAAAAGAAGTTGGTATTTTGTATACAAAACTCCTAGTTGTGGTGCTAGCCTGTATTAGAGAATTGAGTTACCACCACCTTCGATTTGTCCCAGTTATTACCCTGGGTGGTGACTCCTCATCTCCACGCTATGTCTTTGTGATATAGTAGTGTGTTCCCTAGAGCCCTGAGCTCAAACAGTGTCACGATTGCAATAAACTTGGACGCGCACTGAACCTTGTCTTCTATAGTGTAGTCCTTGTGGAATTTGTGAGTTTGATGGTCTCGAAGATGTCAGGCATGATGCTTATAGGAGTTGGAATGCATTACCCCTTGCCCAAGCCTAATACACTTATGATGGGTGTTACTCCACCTAACACTACTTATGTCAATTAACTGGTTTTGCTTCAGGTTTCCTTACTTTGTTTTGCCTATATTTTAACTATCTTTTATTATTTGCATTGTCTCGTCTTACAGGTGCCTCTTTCCTAGGCCCATCTTTGGTATGCTATCGCAACCAATGCTTATTACTTTATGGAGTTCACTAGTGTACAAAGCGTAACTCCTTTTTATTGATTGCTTATTGTACATGTTTTATAAAAATGCATGTGCTTATATGTATGCATTAATATATGTTTTGTGATGCTTATTTAATTAAAGTTTAGTAAACTCTCACCAGTTACGAATGGGAGAGAGAGCGAGCGTCTTATCACAAGCGTATTGGACAGCTAGAGGTAGAGCTGGCAGGACTCCATATGGGGGTTGGAGATAAGGCATCTATGCCAGATTGTGGGGATGACTATGTGGATTCAACTCTCACTTGTGATAATGTCTATGGTTAATGTGGTTGTTCAGGAGGCTGGTTATAGGCTTTTAGCTATAATTGCTTAGTGTTGTATCATTTTCCCGAGATCACAAACTTTGGGTGTTGTGTGGGCATATATGCTTTGTGTTGTATTTGTTCCATTTATTTTTGTTGCATGACTATTGCCTTTGCGTGGCTTGTTGTATCTTTAGATGATGATTATCTACTTGTATTCGGATTATAACTACTTTGCTTGTACTCTGATGATGATTTTTTTTCTCTATATCTAGATGATGATTACTTTACTTGTATCTGAACTTTTATTTTATTTTATTTTCCCTTTTTCCTCATCAAAGTCCTAATCTGGAGGCGCGATGCTTTCACCGCAACTGTAGGTGGATAAAGGTGCACTATATTTTATTTTATAGTCAAACTTTTCTAGATAGCTAACCCAATGAATTCTGCGCTTTAGATTTTATCTCGTTAGAGTTATAGTAGTCATAAATCAAACTGAGAAATTTAGCTTCTAAGATAATATGGAATTCTTTCTCTTTTTTGTCTTCTGTTTTGGGTTTCTTGGATGGTTTGGATTGATTTGTTTAACAAAGATCTTAGGTAAGCCAAATGAGAAGATTTTGGTTTGATAATTTAAGAGTGGGTTGGTTTTGACATTAGGTCTTTTTCTCAAGATCATTGATGTACCCGAAGTCAATAAGGTCTTGGATTGCATTTTTGAGGGTCTTGTAGGTGTTAGTGGTTTGGCCAGGTATCTAATGGAAGTGGCAGTAGAGATTTGGGTCAATTTGATGAGGTAAAGGGTTCGGTACTAGTTTTAGTTCTTGGGGTTGTAAGAGGTTCTTTTGAAGTCTTTAGAATAATTTGGACAGTAAGAGGTTAAAATTTGAGTATTTTCTTGGTGATTTGTCAATGACGTTGACAGAAGGTGGGCTATAGGTTTTTGATTAGACACAGTTGAGTCCAGCTATTTGGGTGTAAGGGTTTGGGCTTTAGGTGTTAGCTTAAGGTTTTTTGGAAAGTATTTTGGGGTTGTTTGAGTGGAGAATTTAGAAGCCAAGGTTGTGAGCAAACATCTTTTATTTTCAAAAGTGGGGGAGATCATCTTTGACCACCATCATTATTAACTTGAACAGGGGTATGAAGAATACCCTTTCCTTTATCTATCTTTAGATTGACAAAGCCCGGAGTTTTTTTGGTATGCTGGCAATGTGATTCCCCTCTTGGGTGTTTCTAGTTTGAGCATTGGTGGCTCTAATTCAGGCTTGGAGGATTTCGGCCATAGTATGATCAGTATGCAACTTTTGAATCCTCTTTCTCAACCTATCCTCGAGTTATTGTCAAGGGGTGTCATCTTGATCACACATGTTGGAGTTATGGCTAAAATAATGAGCTAGCCTGCATTGAGGCTTGTGTAGAGTTATATTTATTTACATTATTATGAAAAAGAAAAGAATGAAGTGAGCATGTATGCATGATGTGAACCTGCAAAGGAATAGTTTGAGCATGTATGCATGGGATGCTTATACGTAGTCCTATTGCGATGATACAAAATGGCTGCAAAAGAATGTGGGTTAGAATATGCTATCTACATGTATGCTATGTATTCATATGTGAAATTTCTTATGAGATGCATGCATGAATGTGGCTGTTATGAAACATATATATGCAATGTTATGCAAATGGGTGAGATTGATGTAAAGAATAAAGGTGTCATGTATACATGCTATCTCATGTGATGCAAGAGATTTATTAGTGTATGGAGCCTTATTAGAAGTGCATATGATGCACTCGCTCTGCATACATAAAAAGAAAACATAACAAAAGAGAAAGGATTAGTAAATAAAAATACGATAAGCTAAAAGAAAGGATCATGAATGCTTGTCATGTTATAAGCTGCAAAAGAGATATCATGTGTGCATGATGTGTCCATACAAAAGAATGGGATGACAATGTATGCATGGTATGTTTATACAAGGCCCTAAATTAATGAATGCAGAATGACAACAAAAGAACATGGTTAGTATGTGTTGTCTACATGTATGTTAAATATGCATGATTGAAAAGAACTTTGATAAAACTGGTTAGCATTTCCTGCATAAGGAACAAACTATACACAAGCAAGCTCTCCCTTCCAACCTTATTACTTCCGGTCATTTGGTCTTTTTCCTAGGTGGGTTTTGACCTATAGTCTATGGGGGACTATAGCTTCAATTTATATTGATTATATTCAAAAAGTAAGTTAGGGAACGATACTCAAATGCCCTCAAGGTAAACATACGATGTCAATATGGAGATAAATCATCGGGTCACAAATGGTGCCTATAGTCCATATGTACCCATATGCATAGGGGCTATAGTCAACAAAAAAGGTCCAAGTTCATGCCCCACATCTGTATTCAATAAGTTTACAAAGAGGCATGAAAGTATTGTTCGATAGCTTACAATTTGACTCTTTCAACACAAATGTCTACAATATAGTCGAATTCCTAATTCATCCATAAGATCTGATTAGGACAAATGGATAACACTTTGTAGGTTCCATCATCAAAAGATGTCATTATTTGCTAATTCTTATAGACTATCCAAATTGAGGTATATGATTCTTATAATTCCTTATACATCAGGCTTGTATGAGGTAAACAAGGATCACACGAATCTAAGTGTGAGCAGTCTATAGGAACTAACATAATGATAATAACTGGTGATAGAAACTAGAGGCGTCATAGCATTTGTGAATATCAAGTCAAACAGACATCATCAAGACAAGTTTAGCATACAAAGCTTAATATGACCCTAGGGGATGTTTCTACTGGTTTATTTATATGAGTTGAGTCGAGGGTATAAGGCTAAGGGTTCCTTTAGCGAGAATGGCCCCTTATGACTAGGGTTACAGACTCCAGTTAGTGAGTCTAATAATCTTTTGATAACTTGGGTCACCCCTTTAAGGATTTGGGTCACAGACTCTGGTCATATGAGTCTGGTGAATCCATGAGTAAAGGCTAAAGGTGAAAAATTTGAATCGGTCACCCTATGACTCCTGTGGAATTATAATGGATCACTTTTCATCATTTTCAGTTAATAAGGACCAATGGTACACGTGTAATGTATTGTGCAATATGCAGTGGTGAAGGGCTCTATATGATTGAGTATTATTTAATGAGAAATAGTTGTTTTTGAATTGATCTCTTTAATTAGCATCCCCAGTGGAGCCACCACTGTGAGCAACCGTGACACTGATTTGATTAGAATCTCTTCCGATCAAATGAGAAAATGGAGGGATTTGGCAACTTTACCAAAGGGACATCCATTCCATTTATGTGTTAGGGACAATTTTTAGTCTCGAGCGCGAGACGTTTTGTGTTTATGGAGTCGTCACCTAATTTTTCAAAATCAAAAAAATATAAAGGATGACATCAGGTCACTCAACGAGTATTGTCCCCAATAGAGATTCTAGATTTGGGAGATTGCATATAATTTTTGTTTATTTCTCATTATAAAATACTTGATACATGGCTACCATAACACCATAGTTTTGGAATGACAGTTTATATATACACATACACACGCAACAAATAATAACCGAAAGGAAAGTAAATTAAGTACAATTATTTACAACACTCTCTTAGTAAATACATTTAAAATAGAAAAAGGTGCAGAAATGTAAATCTAGTCCTAAAGCTAATCAGCACCTACAAGACAGAGGTTAGCATAGATATATCCGTTGCATTCACTCATCCAATTGGACAACAGATAAGCATGAAGTATTCATTCAACAAGAAGAGCAAATAGAGGCATAATCGTATGCATTTGCAAGAACAACCAAGGAATGAAGGCTCTAGCCCTAAAATGTGAACTTTCACATTATTGGATACATTCTTATGCAAGATGATAGAAAATACTGATTTTTGTGTCAAACTGTGAAAAGGTACATTTTTTATGAAAAGGTATTATGAATGTAGTTATGGCATCGGAAATGCAATTTTAAGTGTGAAAATGAAAATTTTATATTAAAATGATAAGAATGCAACTAATATGCAAATGTGGTCACTTTGATGCAAAAATGATTATTTTGAGTTTAAAATGTAAACTTTATGTGAAAAAATTTGATTTTTTGCATAAGAATGCAAGTTTGATATAAAACTATCAAAATTATATAAAAAAAAAGATACCTTGATATCGAAATGCATATTTTTTGTTAGAAATGCAAGATTTGTGATAAAAAAATGTAATTTTAATGATGGAATGTAAGTGAAATGTAGAAAATGATTATTTTATTATTTTTATAGTGAAAATAAAAATTCTATATGAAAAATAATGATTTTTCACATAAAGATGCAAACTTGATGTCAAAATATCATTTTTATGTCAAAAATGGTGCTTTGGGATCAAAATGTAAAATTTGGATTGAAAATGTGATTTTGTGTCAAAAATGCAGAATTTATACAAAAGAGATGAAATTTATGTTAGAATGCAAATTTAAGTTAAAATATGATTTTGACATCATAAATATGAAGAAAATGCAAAAAATGACAGGTTTAATATTTCTGGATGCAAAATGAGGGCTTTATGTGAAAAATGATGACTTTTCACATAAAATGCAGAAATTGCACAAAAATGATAAATTTTATATTTCTTGAAAATAAAAATGAAGACTTGATGCGGAAATTATATTTTTGAATATGAAATGCAGAATTAGAGTAAAATTGTGAACTTTATTATACAAATGTGATTTTTATAATGAATATAAAAATAATGAAAATGCAAAATATAATAGGAAATTATGAAGAAAATGCAAATTTAGTGTAAAAATGATATTTTTGTGATTTTCAAATTTTTGAGGATAAAAAATGCAAAATAACAATTTAATATGATCAAGCAAAGCATAAATTATTTAATCAGCATGAAAAATGTCAATCTCACCACATAAGTCATAATAATTTCACAATTTCTTGGCAACAATGAAAATAAAAGATAAAATGTAAAAATATAGAAAATAAACATGCAAAAATGATCGTTTGGTCCTCAAATTTGATTGAGCTCGTTTTTAAGTTTTTGAGGCTTTAACTTCGTGTAAAGATTAAGTTGTCCTCATCAAGAGGTTGAAAATGACATGTAGCATGCGAATTCATATACCTTTGAAGCATGCTTTGATAGAGATGAGGTGGGTTTGGTTCAAGTCAATCTAAAAATCCTAAGAAAAAAGCAGTGAATGAGCTAAAAGTGTGTAAAATGGGAGTCCTGAGTTTTCAAATCGACAAAGTTTTGGTATAGTGTGTTATCAGCTCCCCTAAAATGAGAGGAGGATACTAGTATTTATATAGGACTAAAAAATTTGTGCGTGTCCACACATGTCTTGTGTGTCTACGGAGAATAGATGAGTTTTTTTTGCACTTTTGGGGGTTGGGAATGCGTGTCTACATGTTGGACACGTGTGCACACATTAGATACGTGGTCTGTGCACTAACACATGTGCACGCATTCTAACACATGTGTGTGTTATTCTAGCATTTTTGGAGGTTTTTAAGGCATTTTGGGCCTTTTTTGAGTTTCTATTATGCTTTTTAAGGTTTTTGGGCCTTCTGGACACATTTCATGAAGTTGAGCCTCTTTCTCACAAGACAAACACCTATCTGACGAGTTATACACTTTGAGGAAAGATTGTTTGAAATGTGTGACTTATCATTCCCAAGGTTCATATTTCATGAAATCTAAGTACAACTTAATGATTCGATGACCGATTATACCTTCGAAGGCTTGGTTCAAGGGTTTTTAGGCTTTTTAGACTTTTGCACGCTTCAGAAGTAGTATGAACAAACAAACTCTTTTCATCTTTGAAAGGTTGTTTTCATCATTGGAACCTTTTGGGGACAGTCAAAAATTGACGTATGATAGGGTCATTGGCTTTTGAAATTTTTACTTCTATTCCTCATCATCCTCCTTTCCTTTATAACTGCTTACCTAAAAAACTTCTACATGGGGGAATATGAAACTACAAAGCAAAGGTAGAATTAAAACTCAAGAAAAATTAAACTAAAGTAAAAGAATAATTATACTCTACATTTGGTTGAGCTCCCAAGAAGTGCTCATATAGGAGGTCATAAGCTTGACCTTCACATGCTTCACTTGACAGAGTCATTTAAATAGACAACATGATGAAACCTATCATCGTTGCCTCTAAATCCTCTTCAACCTCTGGCCATTCACCTTAATATTTTTCCTTGAATGCCAATCAATTCAACTGCTCTATAAGAGTATACTCTTATCACAGTAAAAGGTCCTGACCATTTTGATTTCAGCTTCCCTAGAAATAGCTTAAGTCTCGAGGTAAAGAGCAAAACTTGATCACCAATGTTGAAATCTTTCTTCCTTATATTTGCATCATGACATCTCTTTATCTTTTCTTTGTATAGCTTTGAGTTTTCATATGCTTTTTGTCTGATTTCATCTAATTCATTCAATTGTAACATTCTCTTTTCAGCTGCTTCCTTAAGATCATAACTCAGTGCTTTTACTATCCAATAAACTTTGTGTTCTATTTCCACTAGAAGATGACAAGCTTTACCATACACCAACCGAAAAGGTGACATACCAATTGGTGTTTTATAAGTTGTCCTATAAGCCCATAAAACATCATCAAGCTTTCTTGCCCATTCTCTTCTAGACTTTTCCACTATTCTCTCTAGAATCTTTTTTAATTGTATGTTATTGACTTCCACTTGCCTACTAGTCTGGGGATGATAAGGAGTTGCCACCCTATATCACACCCCATACATAGCTAACAATATCTCCATATTTTTGTTACAAAAATGAGTACCTTGATCACTAATTATAACCCTTGGCATCCCAAATCGAGCAAAAAGTTTCTTAAGAAACTTACACAAAGTCTTAGCATCATTGTTGACACATGCTTGGGCTTCAACCCATTTAGACACTATGATCAGGATCACAAGGATCAGTTTACGTTTATAGCACACAGGCTAATGGCAACTACCTACTGGATTTTTCTATTTGTTGTTGTTTGTGGGAGGGTCTGCCTGATTAGGTCTTGTAGATTGGAGTCGTCACTTGACTTGAATCGGGAAGAAGTGAAAAACTCACTTCCATAACCTGAGAATCCGGGTTCGGGGGGCAGAAGTTACTTATCCTTATTCTTATTATACATGTCGCTCATTTATTCACTAGTTCACCATAGTTTCAGTTTTATGATGCATTTTACCACATACAAGCATTGGTCAGTTTGAATAAAGTGCGGGATAATTGGATTGACAAGCACTCACCACATGATAAAATAAATAAGCATCAATTAAGCAAGTAAGCATGTAAGCAAGCAAGCATGTAGCATGCAAGAAATAATAGAAGTAAACAAGTAAGCAAAATAAGCTAAATAGAAATGGTAAAAAGGATTAAGGATTACAACCCGAGAAGAAGCCCATTCTGATAAATACATCCAAAATAGAAATAAAAAGGGGAATTGGGATTAAGGATTACATTGCCTTGGAAAAGCCTATTCTATTAATTACATTAAAATGGAAAAAAAGGAAATAAAATAGACCTATTCTAATAAGCCTGCAAAACAAAAGTTAGCTTTCACACACATGCAAGCACACATCACATGTAGGACAATATAATATATTTCATTTATTCATAATTGGAGTAATAAACAAAAGAAATAATTAAACACATAAGAAAACAACGATGCTAATGTGTGTATGATACAAGGTTTTGGAATTTGGGTACTTTAATGTGAAGTCATCATTTTTATTATTAAAAATAAGATTTTTATGATGATGTAAATATAAAGAAAATAAAATGGAAAAATGCAAATAAAATAATAAAAGTGATAAAGATATTATTCTCACCATAAAAATACTAATTTTATGATGAAAATAATAAAGTTATCAGAGAAAATAATAAAAATAATAAGAATAATAAATATGCAATAAAAATAATAATAATGCAAGTGGAATAATAAAAGGGGTGATTAAAATATTATTTTCACCATAAAGACGGAGCCTTTAAGATAAAAGTAATAAATTTATCAAGGAAATCAACAAAAATGATAAAAATGTAATTAATATAATTTTAAAAAATAATAAAATGTAGAATTAAAAATATTAAAATGGTAAGGATGTCATTTCCACCATAAAAATATTTACCTTGTGATAGAAATGACAATTTTGCCCCTAAAAGGTATAAAGGCCATAAAAATCGTAAAAATGCAATAAAATTAATAAAAATATCGCAATATTAATATAAATAAATAGCAATATAGAAATGAATAAATTAAAATGATAAAATGATGTTTTTATCATAAAAACATGAACTTTATGATAAAAATATCAAATTTATAAAAAAAAAAGCGTAAGTATGACAAGAATAGCAAGAATGCATTAAAAATTATAAAAATGCAGAAATAAATATGTAAATAGATAAAAATGACTGAAATAAAAATATTAAAAATAATAAAGATAATATTTTTACCATAAAAATGTGAACTTTATGATAAAAATATCAAATTTACCATAAATAGCATAAATGCAATAAA